>VSMD01062768.1:0-30057 GCA_008750895.1 Mirza zaza | reverse complement strand
TTTTTTTTTTTTGAGACAGAGTCTCACTCTGTCGCCCGGGCTAGAGTGCCGTGGCGTCAGCCTCGCTCACAGCAACCTCAAACTCCTGGGCTCAAGCGATCCTCCTGCCTCAGCCTCCCGAGTAGCTACACCTGGCATACACCACTACACCCGGCTAATATTTTCCATATATTTTTAGTTGACCAATGAATTTCTTTCTATTTTTAGTAGAGAGAGCGTCTCGCTCCCATTCTTTTTGCCAATGGCTTAGAGTGAATTTATGAGCAGTCCTGCTTGTTTTGCTCACAAGATGGAAGGGCAGTCAGTATTTGAGGCTTTAGAAATCTCTTTTCTCTCTCAGATTTATAGACTTTCGAACTCCTGACTTTGAGCAATCCTCCCGCCTCGGCCTCCCAGAGAGCTAGGATTACAGGAGTGAGCCACCGCTCCGGGCCTTGCATCCAGATTCTTAATCCAGCTTTTATGGTCAGTAATTGATTTAATTTATAACAAAAGAAGAATATAATTTGCATGGGATGAAAGAAGGAAACAGAAGAATTTAAGGCCTGGTGAATGAAGTCTCTGAAACTGGATTTTTCGTAAGTACAGAGCACATGACAGGTACCGGCTTAAAGCCCCAGAGACAGTGTTTGCTCAGTTGAAGAAAAGGAACGAAGGTGTCCTTGATTATTATTCAGGGTCAAGGAGTGAAGCAAGCGGAGTGGGTACGTGGGGTATTAGATTAACGTCACATCACTGCGCCGTATGAAAGAAGCCATAATGTTATTAGGCAGCTGCTAAGAGCAGATTACAGGGAACATATTAGCTGCTTAATAGAATCACAGGACAATAGAGCCGAAGTCACTTTCAGAGGTGACGGGGCCCACGCCTCCGTCTCCAGGCAAGAGAACGTCTGAGTCGCGCAGGACAGGTGCCACCTGCATCTCAGACCTCACCGAGGACAGAGCCCTCCACAGTCTTGGGTAGCCCACCTGATTATCTGATCACCACCCGTAAAAAAAAATGAAAAGAACAAAAAAACTCATCGATATCCAAACTAAAACTCTGATGATCAATTTTAGATTTTTATTTTCTCTAACCCAACGGCCCGCAGACTGGTGATGGTGTCATGCAGACACATAACAAAGAGCAAGGACAACTTCCCCCTTGTCACGCAGAATCTTCTTTGTCTAGGACGAGCGAGGTCCATTTGCTCAACAAATACGCATCAGGCACAAGCTCTGATGGAATCCCTAAACCGGAATCCCTGCTTTCGACCCACTGACAGCCGGGCGGGACGGGAGAGAGGTGGTGTTTACCAGGTATCGTGTGCTTAGTGCAGAGATGTCTTTCGTGAACATGAGCGTGTTTGTCACCTGCTGGGAGTTGCGCTGAATGCTTCAGGCACATGAGTTTGTTAATTCTCACAGCAACTCCCCCATCACAAACGTGTAGCTGCAAAACGACACGGTAAGCGCACGCTTTTTCTTTCTGGTTGGAACTTTCTTCTTGGCGCAGCCCAAGTTCTTTTTGCCAGTGGCTTAGAGTGAATTTAAGAGCAGTCCTGCTCGTTTTGCTCACGAGATGGAAGGGCAGTAGTTGAGGCTTTAGAAATCCCTTTTCTCTCTCAGATTTATAGACTCTCAAGGCTATGATGTTTTATGGGTTTCAAAATGCTATTCTGGAAGCCAGCAGCTTTCTTTCTGCTCGCATGTCTGCGGTGACTCTAACTCTCCCTAAGGCAGATGGGCTCCTTCGGTTGAAGCCGGGAAATGTCATAAACAAGAAAATGAAAAAGAAAGAAGAATAAGAACACGTTTCAATGTATCATCTCACTTTCATGAAACGAACTGACATACATAGATACTTACATAGTTATTGACTCTAGGAGTCAATGCACATTCTCATCCAAAAGCATAGTTTAACTAGAGATGATTCTCAAACCTGCAAAATGTAGATTAGTTCTAATTTTGGAATTTTAGCGTCAATGTACTGGGTAAAGCTTTTTTTTTTTCCCTATCAATTTTCCTACTTTGCTGAGCCCTTTGAGCTAACAATATCCTATACAAAGTTGTTCCTTTAGGTAAATCGGTTAATTTTCCATATCAATTGCAGCTTCTATAAAGTATCCGCAGGCACTGCTTGCCTTCCGCATTTCTGCGTCTGTCTCCCTGCACGTCCACGCCACGCATGCGCGTGACTGCTGTTCTCTAAAGCAGCAATCATGCCAAGATAACGATCCAGGATGGTCACAAAGATCGCCTCTGATCACGGTTAACAGCAAAAGCAAAGACGCGTGCTTCTTCCTCCTGGGGTATGTTCAGCGGCAAAGGGCGTGAATGACAGGACACCGGAGACGGCCAATTTGGACAGTCCGTTGCCCGCCCCGAACAGAAACGCACCACCGAGGAAAGAAACGCTTCCCCGCCGCCTTTGCCGTGTGGCTGGTCCGCCACATGCCGTGCAGGCTCCTCAGCCGAGCACGTCCCAAACTCTAAACCACCAGCGCGGGTTTGGATCCTGAAGCTCACGTTCCGCAGGGACGCGATGCAATCCCAGGGCGTGCTGGTCACGGCGCTGTCTGCCGGGACACTGTGTCTTTGCCCTCCCACCTCCCCCCCACGCTGGCCGTCGAAGTTCTCCCACGCTTCGCCCTGCTGAGCTCGGGCAGGGGAGGAAGGGCCGGCATGGAAGTGCACTCTTTCGAGTTCTTTGGAAACGCACTCATTGATCTCCCTCGGTCTTTGCTGGGATTCTCTTCCCTCCCGGATGGACGGGAACAAATCTGGGAACCACCTGTGGCGTGACACGGTGCAAAGTCCGAGGTAGCCGTCTGTGAGCCCGGGCCCCGTAGCGGCGTGCTAGGGAGCGCACAGTCAGACAGCACCCCTCTTCCCCCTGAAGTCCAGAACACGCCTCTCTCGAGAGGTTCTCTGTGTATCACCCTCCCTCTCCCCTCCTCCCTGCCCCTCCTCCCACGCCAGCCCTCCGTGCACGGGATGGAGCGTGCGTTTGCTCGCCAGGCAGCGTGACAGACAGCACGGGTGCGGCCAGCGGGGAGGACCGTCACAGCGCACTCCCCCGCAGTGCGCCGAGAACAGCACAGGGAAGTTAATCGTCGCCATCCTTATTGTTTATTATGATGTGCCCCGACAACGACGCAGACTGCGTCATCATCGATCTACCTGGTCACTTACTATTTCAACGGAATGGGCAGAACGTTTTAGACCTAAGACGGGAAGCACATAAACAGCTGTGATTTAAAGACGTTAGTCGCAGCCCTAGGGAAAAGCAAGAATGAAAAAGCTTTCCTTTTCCCTCTGCACGTTCCTGAACTTGTTCTCTCTTTTCTTTCCTGGGAAATGGCGGCGCTGAGCACAGTGAGACCGGCCGGTCTGGCTTCCAAACTCTTTCCGCCATTCGCTTGGAAACCTGCGGTGGAGGAGCCTGCCGTCCCGCCGAGGAGAAGCAGCGCATGGGGCGGATGGGGACAGATTGAGAGCTGTGTCTGAGCTGCGGGAGCTTGGAGAGAGTGCAGGGGGCGGGGAAGCGAAGTAGAAAAGGGACTGAAGTCACTGTCAGAAGGAATCGGAAAGTACGGTTTTACAGTCAACAGCATAGTTCCACTTTGGCCTGGTAACCAGCTCCCTGACACCGGGCTATGATTTCTCTTTCTTTCTTTCTTTCTTCCTTTCTTTTTTTTTTTTTTTTGAGACAGGGTCTCCCCCTCTGTCACCTGGGATACAGTGCCGTAGTGTCAGCCTAGCTCACGGCAACCTCAAACCCCTGGGCTCAAGCGATCCTCCTGCCTCAGCCTCCCAAGCAGCTGGGACTACAGGCATGCGCCACCAGGCCCGGCTAATTTTTCTATTTTTAGTAGAGACAGGGTTTCACTCTTGCTCAGGGCTGGTCTCAAACTCCTGGGCTCAAGCCATCCTCCTGCCTTGGCCTCCCAGAGTGCTAGGATGACAGGTGTGAGCCACCGCGCCCGGCCTTATAATTTCTCTTCTGAAGCACAAGAGGAAACGAGGCCGCCCCAGCACTGCAAGGCTGTGAGTTAGGAAACAGGACGCGAGAAGCGCCTGTGGCTGCTGGAGCCTGGAGTTGTCCCTGCCCCGCGGCTGTGATGTCCCTGCCCCGTGGCTGTGATGTCCCTGCCCTGAGGCTGTGCCGTCCCTGCCGACAGGTGGCTGTGGACCAGCACGGCCCAGGTGCCCGAGTCCAGCTGGCCGAGCTCCCACTCTGCCTCAGGCGCTGTCCCGCCACCCAGGCTGCAGACGGCGACGAGAACACCTTGCTCCGCGTGGTCGTTTGGGAATCGGCTCCAGAGCTGTATGGGCTCCGCGGCTCAGCACTGGGGCGGGCACGGACACGTGGAGCCTGGCCGTCCAGATCCGCTCGGGAAAATCGACTTAGCAAAATCAAATTTCAGGTCGACCCCGCTGGCCACATGGGAGACAGCACGTGCAGCAGGAGGGAAGGCAACACTGAAATTCACCTTCGGAGCTACATATACATTTTGCACCTCAGACCGATTTCAGCCTCTACTCGATCGGAAGTTCGGTAGTTTCCTTCGTATCCGGTCACATCTGGAGCGAAGCAGTTCGCAAAAGGTCTTCGCTTGTGGGATTATCCTTTCCGTGGACTGGAGTGAGATTTTGTGGCTACGGGTGAGTTGCTGGTGTGAGCGTTTCCCACGCTGGATTCAGGGAAGCGCCTGCGGAAGGGAGGCAGGGGCGAGGGGAGGCGGCCCTCGCAGGGGTGTGGCGGGGGAGGCAGGGCCGAGGGAGGGCGAGGCTCAGGCAGTGCAGCGGCTGGCACGGCCCCTGCCCAGGGCCACGCACAGGGCCCAGCTGGCCCCTGCGATGGTTCTGCCCAACCGCTTCGTTTCGCCCCAGGGAGGTCTACACTTTCACAAACAAATATATTTATCGAGCGCTTCCTACGTGCAAAGCGGAGAGAAGTAACGAAGAATAAAAAGAAGGGAGACAAATACATAAATGACGACGACCATGGCTTCCGAGGGCCTATTTGTAACAGGAATGGTACGGACTAAAGTGATTCCCAGTGCTTGGGGCATGAGTTATCTTTCCGTTTTCCTATCGAGTTTAACTTCATTAAAGTCATTAGCACACTAATTTCAATTAATAAACTACCAACTTAAACACACATGTTTATTTAATAAGCCGTTAATTCGAACATAGCTTTTATGTGATGTAACTTTGTACATCACAAAGTACAATTAATAGGACGGAAGTTTCCGGAGTTACCTTCAGATGACGCCTCACTGAAGCCATAACCAGCTGCTGCCTGGACTGTCACAACCCTCCCCTGTCCTTTCTGTCCAGCTGGCACCGATCTGCACCAGTCCCTGTCACGGCACATCTCGAGTGGCCCCTTTGAAACATCAAAACTTTGGGAGATCCCCGCCTGAGTCATCTGCTGACTGGAGCAATACATATTTCTGCGACGCTCTCGTGAAGTCAAGAATGAGTTTCTTGATCACAACAGTGACATACATTTGAAAGTAGAAAACGTATGGCAAGACATGTCATTTGGCCCGGTGATAATGTCTGGGCACGTGTGGAGTCACAGACACTGTATGGCCAATGTCAGGCCGCAGAGGATAAGCAGCCCTGCACAGTTTCCAGGAAGGAGAGCTCCCTTCCCTGCCTGGGAATAATTTGTTGGCGAAACTGCGTTTGAACTTGGTGTTGCCACATCTCCCCGCAACTGGACTTGACACGGCAAGAAAGCGTCTGAAGGCCTCGCACGGTCAGACTGCCGAGCAGTGACCGGGACCTGTTGCTCCTCTCACCGTGGTGGCCTTTGGGGAAAGGATGGTTGTTCTACCGGCCAACGGTGACGCTTAGCTGGCGTTTGAATCCCAGGGGCACGAAGCACTTCCCCCTCCGGAACTCTGGGGCGCTTATATCGATCTCTTCCGAAACGGCGTTTACACCCAAAGTAGGCTCCCGCTCTTTAAAGCGGGACTCTCCCCGCCCCCATCATATTTCTCTGTTGAGCCTAGCAGAAAGTTCTAGCGGAAAGAACCCAACATAAAGTGTGCTGTCGGGACAAGACGGAGCTTTCTCTGAGTCTGGGCGGTGGCCGACGCCGCGAGTCACTGCCCGGCCAGCACCAAAGGGCTCAGCTCGTGGGACACTGTGACCACCCGCCTGGCCCACGCCGGCCGGTACCAGGTGCGTGCTTGACCCGACTGAACCGTTTCCATTTCTCGCCTGGGAAACTGAGATCCGGACCCGAGAGGCAGAGCCCGGGCGTCCTCGGGGCCGGGTGGCGTTGCCGGCGGCTAGCTAGAGGGGAGGGAGCCCGCACTTCAGTCTTCCTTCAGTTGTCATCTTTTCCAGTAGCCAACACATTCCTTTTTCCCCCGTTGCGCTAGCCAGATGTGAGTTCTGTTATTTCCAACCCCCCCCCCCAAAAACCCTCAGTTACCTTAATTATAGAAGACTTTGAGGTCGGGGCCTGGACGGTCCCATTTTGAACCCTAAGTCAAATGCCCCTGAAAATTTTAAGGATTCTTAAAATTGAGAGCCGCAGCCTGCGTCGGCCGTAGGAGGGTGTGGGCTCCCACCAGCCGGGTGGGCATCCGAGTAAATACTCGCACAGCCCATGCCAGCCCTGGGCCTCCTCAGAGAGGGGCGGGGGCGGCTCTGCTGCCTTTTGACCACGCCCAGGTCCCCAAGACTGCACAGAAAGTCCCTCCCGTCCCCTCGGCACATTTGATGGCTTCACTGAACCTGGCCACGCCTCTCTTGGTTCGACGCCGCTTTTATAAGGGGTCAGTACTGCTTGTTTCCTCTCTCAGCCGTCTGAGCCAGTTTTAAGAAGGAAAAAGGCTCTATTTAAAGCACTAATTTTATGTTGGTAAGTGTAAAAATATAGAAATGCTATTTTTCAAAACATAAACATACGGTTGTGTACGTACCGTAATGATACCTAGGCAGTAAACATAAAAACAAGTGTTTGTGAGAGAAGACTTAGAAGGAAACAGAGCACAGCGCTCACCGCCCTGGGGAAGGGGCCTTGGAGCTGCAGATGCTGCCTCCCGACCCGCCCGCATTTTTTCTCCGTTTCCCACGCTCTCCGTAATGTGGTGTCACTGCGCCTATCATGGTTTTCGAAAGCACAGGACTCAGGGAGGAAATAAATAAATATACCTAGTCCAGTTTAAGATGGAAAAGTAAAGAGAGAGAAGAAAAAAAAAGAGAGAGACACGTGGAATTAGATATTTTCAAGTAGTGTCAGATTGTCAGAGGGGGAAAAAAGCTTTTATAACTGTCTTGAAAAACTTTAAACTTTGGTGTGTTTTTGAGACAGAATCTCGCTCTGTTGCCCGGGCTAGAGTGCCGTGGCGTCAGCCTAGCTCACAGCAACCTCAAACTCCTGGGCTCAAGCGATCCTCCTGCCTCAGCCTCCCGAGTAGCTGGGACTACAGGCATGTGCCACCATGCCCCGCTAATTTTTTTATTCCTATTTTTAGTTGCCTGGATAATTTTTTCTATTTTTAGCAGAGACAGGGTCTCACTCTTGCTCAGGCTGGTCTCAAACTCCTGAGCTCAAACCATCCTCCCGCCTCGGCCTCCCAGAGTGCTAGGATTACAGGCGTGAGCCGCTGCACCGAGCCTAAACTTTGACTTTATGTCTGGAAGTACTAGGGGATTTTTGTGCCTATTCTCAGTTTGTGAATGACTGGGCGGTGTTCGTGTCAGCATTTTAAGAAATGGAACAGAAACTAATGTACATTATTTTTCCTTCGATGTGACCGTTTGAAATGCTGGATGCCTCCAGGGGTGAAGCCACTGCTTGTCAGAGAACTGCGGGAGGGTTGAGGTTGGGAGGTTCTTTCAGAGAGTCGACAGTCGTCCACTTTATTTTTCTAAAATAGAATTAGGTTACAAGAACCACAAAGATACATACGAGAAACCCCCTCTACGTCCAAAAGGAAGTGAGAAAAAAAAAATGGTGAAAATAAGGAATCTCTAAGTGCATCAAAGGCTCCCTATTTCAGAATTGTAATGTAAATACATTGCCCCAGGAAAATGTCTTAATTAGACATTTTAAAAATATTCCACATATATAATGTATCAAGGTTGTCATATGTTTTATTGACTAAGCTAACGCCTTCTTTGATGTAATGTGCACGTATATCACATATCAAATGCAAGAGGACCTCACTCAAAGCACACGAGGAACAATTAATGAAGTGAATTCAAGAGGAGTTAGAGCTGGACTGGCCTCTATGAATTATCTAGACCAGCACTGTCCAGAACAACGTTTTGAGGTGGTGGGAATGTTCTGTATCTATAGCGCCAACACAGTAGCTGCCAGCCTCGGGTGACCGCTTGACATGTAGCTGGTGTGACTCAGAAACTAATTTAATTTTATTGCAATTAAATACCCACACATGGCCAGCGGCTGTGTTGACGGTGCAGATCTAGACCACTGTGCTTATTTGGTGCATAAGGAAATCAAAAGGCTAAGAGGCCCAAGACAGCTATCAAACGCAGGATGAATATTTCCACCCAATTTTCATTAAGGAGAGATTAGGGAAAAGAAGGAAGATGAATAACTTGGGCACATTCATGTTCTAAGACTACTCCCTGATTTAAACTTTGTTCCGGACCTCTTGAAATGTCTGGAAACCACCCACCTAGCAGTGGTGACGTGTGAGATCACAGAAATGTTAGTAGATCATGTCCCCCAAATCTACTCTGTTCTCACATGAATGCATTTGACAGCACTGCATAGTTTTTGAAGCTTGTTCTCCTTGTAGTCTCTCGTTTGTTCTTTTCAACAACCTCTTCGTCAGACTGGAAGAGAAAATATCATCCATGCCTTCTATCTGGGATTCCGCTACAGCAAACGATCGGCCCAGGTTCATGAGACTGGCAAGTGCACACGCTGGAAAAGGAGGTTCCACTCTTAGTTCAGCTTCTTCCTGTTGCACCTGGGCTGCCTTCATCTAAGTCCCTGGGAAAGGTTACTCGACCAGGGGAGCTGCCTTGGTATTCAGGGCAAATTAGGGAAGCCCCGCAGAGCAGCAGCACCTCCCACAAAACACCCCGAGGCACAAGTCTCCTGGGAAACTCAGGAAGGGAGGAGACAAGGATTGGCAGCAAGCAGACTGTCGAACTCACTGCACGCGTAAGTGGGGCAAGTTACTCTGCCTCCTTCGACACCATTTTCCTCCCTGGTACGATGAGCAGAGTGGCAGCACCCAACAGCCTGCTCGTGCAGATTAAATGAAATAACGCATGCAGAGTGCCTCGTGCGGGGCACGCAGCGGGCGCGTGGCGCACGTCAGCCGCAGTTACGACAGTGATGTGGAACGCAGCAAGCCTCCAGCCGCCCCGCCCGCCCATCCCCAGGGTCGGAACTCGTAGCAGTGACTTTGGTTTCCACCTGCTTTAGAACACCGAACCCCTCAGCATTTTCCCGATTCTTCCCTTCCCCTACCATCCCCATCGCTTTCTCCCTCTGTCCTACAGTCAGGAAAATGGGACTGAGTTTCCACCCAGGAATCTCTCCCTCGTTGCTTTACCCCTTGCAGGGCGCTAGGGGAAGAGGGGAGGCCCGTGGGGTCTCGGAAACGGGGACTGGTCCCGGGACGTCGGCTGGCGAGGTGGGGGAGCGGCACACAGCTGCATGCCCCAAATATCAAAGGGGATGTTTCCACAAAAGTTCTCCAAAATTAAACTCTTTCTCTCCTTGGAAACATTTCCCCACAGTCCTCCATTCCGTGCCGCCATAAAAAATTGAGTTGCAACAGCATGGACGAGAGCGAGATCAGCCTGCACAGAAGGCTGTCCCCACGTCCCAGGCTGTGTCCGTACGTCCCCCCCGCCCCCGCCAGGCGTCCTGTGACCCACAGCTTGCCCGGGAGCTGTGGGACGTTCGTGACGAGTCCCAGAAGTCACAAGCATCCCGGGAACCCGTAGGTTTCCCCCCGCGTGGTCAGCCCTAGTATGGGAGAAGAATGCCCAAATCCCGCCAAGCCTACGATAAAATGGAAGAAAACCGAAGATCAGTATTCTAAGTGAAAACATACCACAAGTGACACCCTGCCACCCTGTGTGGCGAGAGGAAACACACGACACTAGACAACCTCGGAAGTCCCGTCCCAGGGGGCAGATCCCTGCTCTGCGACCCGGGCGAGCTGCCTCCCCCAATTCCATCGATTCCTGCCCCGGTACCAGCACTTCGCTTCAACACGGCCCCCACCTCCCCGGGGGCTTTTCGAAGGCACAGAGAGGTTGTGAAACGCTTCTGTGAGTGACACGGGCGAGGACCAGAGAAGGGTGTAGAATCGTCACGGGGCCCCGAGATCCACAGAGCACAGCACGTGTTTGATAACCGCTGCGAGCGGCGAAATACCAGCTTTCCCGTTCCGGTCAGAGATGATGTCTTTGCTCTTGTTAAAAATCCGTATCACAGCAGAGGAGTGTGGACAGACGCCCATAAGGTGACTTTAGCAACCCGGAAAAAATATCCTGGCTAACGCTTGGCGCCGATGTATCCAAGCTCACGGTTTTTATCTCCGCGGAGGCCAAGCGAGGGAAAGGCGCTGTTCACACAGGCGGACGCCCCGCTGGGACCCGCCTGGTGAGCCACGCGCGTCAGGACGGACCCAGGGCTGCAGGACGCGTGTGGCCCACGACCTGCCCGTCGCGATGACTGCACAAAAGGGCACGGAGACCTCGGCCTGGTGTTGGAAGAGCGGCACGTCATCGGCACGGAGAGAAGGCACAAACCCGGGTCCGGACACGCGGGGCTCGCCAGCCGTGCAGCCGGGGCCTCTGAACGCGTGTGGCTTGGCCCTGTGGAACGGAAATGACAGTGGCTTTTCCTCCTTATCGCAAGGGTCTCATGGGCAATAAATAAAAGAAGAGACGAAGATCTCTTTGTAATGGCAAGGTGCCTGCACGCGTAGCAGCTACCACTAATATTTATAGCATAAATGCTAGGAGATTTTATTTTTTCTTTTGTAGCTGCTGCTGTGCGTTTATCGTGTTTTTCCCCGGGGGTGGCTTTAAAAAAACGCGGCCCGCGTTTCTGTCGTGCTGGCATTTAGACCTCTACCTCATCAAAGCCAGGGACGAACTTCCATAAACTCCTCTTCCGTGTGGAAACAGAAGCGCGGACGTCTCGGCGGCTCAGCGTCGCCGACACACGCTCGGCGGTGGTGAATGGCGTGGAGCGAAGCTGATACGGCCACCTCGTAATTGTCCTTGCACGTCAACTGCGCATGACACCGGCAGGACGAGGCTGGCTTCCGGCAAAGCTGGAACTTTTAACTGAGAGGGTGGAAAGGGAGAGAGAGGGGCATGACCCAGGCAACCGCCTCCCGTAGGGCCGTAAAACACGCACAGGGGACGGGGCCAGCCCGGCTTTGCTTTCCCGTTTACACGCCCCCTTCTCGCTGCAGAGCCGAGTGATAAATATCAGACCCGCAGACGCAGGGATGCCCCCGATTCTCTTCTCCCTCCTCCCAGTAAATGAGGCTTTATTTATTTATTGTTTTTGAGACAGAGTCTCGCTCTGTTGCCCAGGCTAGAGTGAGTGCCGTGGCGTCAGCCTCGCTCACAGCAACCTCAAACTCCTGGGCTCAAGCAATCCTCCTGCCTCAGCCTCCTGACTACAGGCATGCGCCACCATGCCCGGCTAATTTTTTCTATATATATTAGTTGGTCAATTAATTTCTATTTATAGTAGAGATGGGGTCTCGCTCTCGCTCAGGCTGGTTTCGAACTCCTGACCTCGAGCAATCCGCCGGCCTCGGCCTCCCAGAGTGCTAGGATGACAGGCGTGAGCCACCGCGCCCGGCCTAAATCAGGCTTTAGTTTGAATGCCACGTAAGGTCTCGGATGTCGTTTCTGAAAATCCAGGCTGGTGCGGAAAGAGGCCCTTCAGGTGGAGTGACCTGCGGGGTGGGGGCAGAGGGAGAGGGTCCCAGACCTGAGCTTTAAACCTCGGCTTTGTGCAGTGAATTCCCCAGCAACTTAAATACGGAGGAGAAAACGCCCTGCCCCGTGAGAAATAACAAAGGATATAAAATCACGTGGACCCGTGATCGGCAACAGAAAAGGGAGAGAGATCTTGGCCAGCTGGGAAGGTGAGTTCGAAATCAGGCTGGGCTGGCGCTGAGGCGCGAAGACAAGGCTGGCGGGGCTTCTGCCGCTTTGCGGAGCCGCCGGGCAGGGACGGGAGCCCTGCCCGGGAGGAGCAGCAGGTAAGCCAGGCCGAGCGCAAGGGCACCTGCCTGCTTCTGAAGTAGGAGATTCCTGCCTCGCGCATCTTCCTCCGGCCTTTTAGCAGGAGAGTCTCTGGTTTCCCGAGCTGCCGCGCAAAGTCCCGACACGAGGAAGAGGAGGGGAGCCGTCTTCCTGCTGAGCAGCCCGCCGGTCTCCGCTGCGGAAGGCCTCGGTTTTGGTTCAGGTCCCATGAACGGGCAGAAGGCCCCTTGCCTAGTGTTTCCTTTCCTAGATTCCGTGCTCATCAGATCTCCGGTAGCTTTGGCTCAAACATGGCCTTCGCCCCCTCACAGCCTGGGGAAGGATGGAGAACATTTCAGTGCATTTTAAATAGGGCTCTTTTGCTTGAAGTGGATATTAAAAGATATTGGCCAGGCCCGGTGGCTCACGCCTGTCATCCCAGCACTCTGGGAGGCCGAGGCGGGCAGATTGCTCGAGGTCAGGAGTTTGAGACCAGCCTGGGCAAGAGCGAGACCCCATCTCTACCAAAAGTAGAAAAATTAGTTGGGTGTAGTGGTGCTCGCCTGTAGTCCCAGCTACTCGGGAGGCTGAGGCAGGAGGAATGCTTGAGCCCAGGAGTTGGAGGTTGCAGTGAGCTGTGATGATGCCACTGCACTCTAGCCTGGGTGGCAGAGCGAGACTCTGTCTCAAAAAAAAGGAAAAAGGACCTTGTGCAGGTGTACACACGTACATACAAATGCACATGCACCCCCAGGGACACGCGTGTGGGGTCCGTGCGGACACCTGCCGGCACCTAAAGCCCTTCAGCAACCAGGAAACTACTGTATGTGCTTTGACATTTCCATTCTCAAGCTAGTGGGTTTTTTTAAAACAGTACAATACAAAGAATTCGGGTAACTGCAGAAATTCTAGTATACAGAGTAGTTTATTATCGGCGGCCCTCAAGGTCATGGGCTCAGAGAGTGGGACAACAGTAAAATGAGCCTCAAGAGAGCTGTGTGACTAGCTTGTCCCTGTGGTGTGCCATGCCAGGCCAGGTGCAAAAACAGGAAGAATAAACTATATGGTAAACAGCTCGGAGACGGGGGTAAAAACCTGGACTCTAGGATCACATTCTTCTGGTCCTAAGTGAAGTGACACTGGGTTCCTAGCCGTGCTTCTACGATGGTGGAGCATGTGGCTTAGGCTAGAGGTCAATGTGTGGCTTCTACACCTTCATAATCGTTTTTGTTTTTTTGAGACAGAGTCTCACTCTGTCGCCCAGGCTAGAGTGAGTGCCGTGGCGTCAGCCTCGCTCACAGCAACCTCAATCTCCTGGGCTCAAGCGATCCTCCTGCCTCAGCCTCCCGAGTAGCTGGGACTACAGGCATGCACCACCATGCCCGGCTAATTTTTTTCTATATATATATATATTTTAGTTGGCCAATTAATTTCTTTCTATTTATAGTAGAGACGGGGTCTCGCTTTTGCTCAGGCTGGTTTCTAACTCCTAACCTCGAGCAATCCACCCGCCTCGGCCTCCCGGAGTGCTAGGATACACCTTCATAATCTTAAGAACTAAAACCCTGCAAGATCTTTCCCTGCGGGTCACTGCGTGGCCAGGAGACCGAGGCAAGGACGGGCCGTCGCAGGCAGCCGTGGGAAAGAGGAAGGGACGGTGGCTGGTCGCCGAGACAAGCCGTGGCGCGTTCGCAGACCCTCCACGTGGGCTTAACCGACTGCGCACAGCTGCGTCCGAAACAGAGGTCCCCATCCCAACCTGCACGCTAGACATGCACCTCCCCGGGTCTCTCCCGTGCCAGTTACTGGCGCCCAGTTCCTTGGGCCAAAAATCTGGACGTCACCCGAATTCTTCCATTTTCTGTCCTCCCACCCGTGATGACCCACAGGCAGTGCTGTCGGTGTTACCTCCGAATCATGTCCCAGATCCCGGCACGCTCCCCGTCTGCACTGCCGGTCGTGTGAGAACCGTGGCCTTGAATCTGCTTGCACCTGGCCGCGGCCATTGCCGGCACCGGGGCCAGCGTTAGGGTCTGAAACGTCAGTCGGCTCGCGTCCTCTCCGTGTGAAGTCTTGCAGCTGCTGCCCGCCCACGGCACGGGGAATACAACCCCAGGGGCACGGCCAACCTGGCCACCACGGCCCCTCCTGGCTCTTCACACTTGGCGGCTGTGGCCTCTTGCAACGAACCTCGACCGCCCTCCGCCCTGTCCCCGACCCTGCCCCGGCTCCTTGGCCTTGCTTCTGCCCCTGTGCCCTGCAACTGACCCGCAGTGACCACTGCCTTCCCTTTACTCAGGCCTCAGCCACGTTGTCACCTCCTTCGAGGCACCTCTCCCGACACCTTCACCATCTACGTCTCCCCCGAGCCCGGGGGCTCTGTTCTATGCTGAGCCTGCCTCACTCGCTAAATAACCTCGTCCGTTTGCTGCCGCCCTGGCCGCCGCCTCCTGTGACGGAAGCTTCCAGTCCACTCTCCGCTACATTCCCAGGGCCTAAAACAGGGCCTGGCTTGTTCAACAGACTCTCAATAAATGCCATGTTTCCCTGAAAATGAGACAGAGTCTTATATTTATTTTTCCTCAAGAAGACACCCTAGGGCTTATTTTCAGGGCATGTGTTATTTTTTTTTTAAGTACGGTACAACCATCTACATCGATTCAAATATAGTGAAGTCGTCTTCTTCTGGAACATCATCATCACTCTCCAAACCCCGAATCCCATCCCGAATGTCTTGCGACTCTGTTTCCTTTAGAACCATCGGCCCTGATCTCTCCTGTGGAGCCACAGAGCTCTCACGGGGCGGATGAGAAGGGCTGCTCGTGTTCTTTCCCGCTCTGCGACGACACGCACGGGTTGTGCAGACGCGCTGCGCAGCCACGCCCGTCACTAGGGCTGATTTTCGGGGTGGGGCTTCTATTGCGCACATGCTTAGACATCCTGCTAGGGCTCGTTTTATGGGTGGGTCTTATTTTCGGGGAAACACAGTAGTGATTGAAAAAGCGGATGGCCTCCTGTCTGCAGCTTCCCAAATGTCAGCATGGCCAGTCGACGTTCTGCAATGGGCCAGCCGGCCGCGCTTCTCTCCCTTCCAGGGGGGCAGGGGGGCAGGGGGGCAGGGGGGCAGGGAGGCAAGGGGAGCAGGGAGGCAGGGGGGCAGGGAGGCAAGGGGAGCAGGGAGGCAGGGGTGCAGGGGGGCAGGGGGGCAGGGGTGTAGGGGGGCAGGGGGCAGGGGGGCAGGGGGGCAGGGGGCCGACGGGCGAGAGCTCTCCCGGCCAGACACAGCCACTGTGCCAGCACGCGTTTCTGCTGCACGTCCGGTGGCCCCCGCCTGGTGCTGTCATGACACACAGTGAGTCACTGAGTGCCGAGAGCGTATGGCCTGCCAGCCGGGGGAGGCGCCACGTGGACCAGCAAGAGCAGCACGACATGCTGAGCAATGCAGTAGGAATTTAAAGGAGGGAAACGTCAGCATGCAATGCCGTCGCCGGGACAGGCGTCAGGAGAGAGACGGGGTGGTCTGTGAGACGTGGAGGCAGAGAATCTGGAAAGACAGAGAAGAGGAGGTGCCGAGTGCAGGAAGAGAGGGGGGAGCACGTTCTGGTTTGGGCCAGACTTCGACCTTAGAGAGCCAGGAAGGGACTGACTTAGATTCTGCTCAAACCATGCTTGTTGAGAATGCTCAAGTGTTTACCGAGAGCCCAAAAGAATCCAGACTGGGCCTACGGAAACAAGTCAGTGGGGCTGAAGGTGATTTATTAAGACATTCCTTTCCCCTCTAAGGCTCTGGTGCTATTTTTCTTGGGAATATGGGTTTCGTTCATTAAACAAATATTTATTACCTGCCTACTACGTACCAGGCACTGTGCCCGTTGCTGGAGTCCAACAGTAAACAAGAGATCACAGTCCCTGTCCCCGGGAACTTGCAATTTCTCCAAGGAGGTAAATAATGCATGGATAAATTCATAAGGATGGTGTAGGCATAGCTAATGCATTATCTATTTCAGGCAAATTCTTTCATACCAAGATGTGGGAAGAGATAGGGGAAGAAGAAGGTTTGGGGAAGAGAGGCTGCTATTATTAGGCCATTTGCAAGGCTGTTTGTACCATCTTGTATTACAAAGGACAAGTGGCTGCCCCTTTTGTGGCCTGTGACAAAACATAAAACCACAGCCGTGGAGGCACAATTGCCATGGTCCAAGGTGCAGCCTCTCTGAGAAAATACATAGTGTATTTAAAAATGTACATTCTTAATCGTAAAGTCAGCTGTGAACAAAGCCAGATACGCTTTGTAAATTACTGAACAACTCTCAGATGTCTAGCCCATTGCTTTATCCTTCTTGTCATTAGGCTGCTAGGGCTGCCCTAATAAAAATGCCACTGACTGGGTGGCTTACACAACAGGAGCTTGTTTTCTTACAGTTCTACAGAAGCCCAAGATCAAAGCGTTGGTGGGGCTGGTGTCTTCAGGCCTCTCTCCCTGGCTTGCAGATGGCGCCTTCTGGCTGCGTCCTCACATGGTCTTTCCCGTGTGCACACACCCCTGGGCCCCTGGTGTCTCTGTGTGTTCATGTTTCCTTCCCTCCTTCCCTTCCTGGATCTGGCTGGGGTACAGTGGCATCACCACAGCTCCCTTCAGCCTTGAACTCCTGCACTCAAGTGGTCCTCCTGCCTCAGCCTCCCAAAGGGCTGGGATTGCATGCCTGAGCTGTAGTGCCCATCCCAAATTTTCTTGTCTTATAAGGGCACCAGACAGGTTGGATTAGGGGCCTCCTAAAGGTTTCATTTTAGTTAATCACCTCTTCAAAGGCCCATAGCTTCAAAATAAGTCACATTTTGAGATACTGGAGGTCAGGGTTTCCACATACGAATTTTGGGGAACACAAGTCAACCCATAACGCATTCCAATCCTCGTACAGAGTCGTGTCCTCAGAGGGAAGGACCAGTTGAGTCCTCCCCGTCTGCCTCCTCTCTCTGCCTCCAGCCAGGGAGAGATCTCTGCTCGTAAGGGCTCCTGTAACTCGTTGGGCCTTGCCCGATAATCCACGACAGTCTCCCCATCTTAAGGTTCACACCTCAAGTCACACCTGCACAGTCCTGCTCGCCCTGGAAGGTGACGTTCACAGGCTCCGTCGTGAGGGTGTGGCCCTCTCTGGTGACCGCTGCCCACCACAGCCCTGGCGGGCAGAATGGTTTGGGTCTACAGGCTCGTACGGCCACTTCTGGAAATCGTCCAGTCTTTCGGATGACCTTTCTTGCTCTCTGGGTGTATGGCAGCCAGGGTGTGACATGGTGGCTGCAGGGACGTGGGGCTCCAGTCTAGACCCTCTCGCTGGCCTCCGGAGCCCGTGGCGTCCACAGGTTAGGCTTGGCCAACATCGTAGGGGTGTAGAAATCATCTTGTGATATTTCAGTCCCTGGGGTCACAATTCCAGCTGAGTTTCTTCCTTCCTTTCCTTCCCTCCCTTCCTTCCCTCCCTTCCTTCCCTCCCTCCCTTCCCTCCCTTCTTCCTTCCTTCCTTCTTCCTTTCTTTCTTCCTTCTTCTTTCTCTTTCTTTCTTTCATAAAAAACATCTTTATTTCAGTCTTCAAAGAAGAAATTCTTTTCTTCTTTTTCCAAGATAATCATGATTAACTTACAAAATGGGTATACATCTTCAAAGTACTTCCCGTTAATGGGAAACTGCTTTATAGGATCTAAATATTAAAAAGTAAAAAAAAATCCCATTGTTTTGTCATTTTAAGACAAAACAGAATCTAGCATAAGTCAAGGAAACCCATTCATACTTCAGGTCCTTCTCCTCCAGGAACCAGCATTGTTATATTATTTTCATTTAGCAAAATCTGATCTAATTTAGTAATTCTTCCTCCTTCTGGTGTGATTTCAAATTCTGTGACATCTTCTAGTACCATATTGGCAAAGTCATCAAATCCTAGAAGAGTACCAACGATTTCCTTATCGCTCTTCATAACAATATGAATCCTTGATCCTACACATTTGTCCACAAGCTCTAGAGGCAGCAACTGCGACGGGTTGGTAGTAGCGTTAGCCGCCATGGCTAGGCCGGCTGACTTGGTTCCTTGATGTGGGCCGCTGGCCTGGGTGGGCCAGTCGGTCCCTGGAATGCGGGGCCTGGAAGGTGTCCTCAAAGCTACCTCTAGGTTTTGGAAAGGTGATGTCATCCATGGAGAAAGTTAAGAACCCTCATGGACACCAGCTATGGGGAGAAGGTAAGAATCTTTGTGGACACCAGCTGAGTGGCCGCAGAGTGACAATTACAAGGGGACAGTCACTAATTATTATTATTTTTAGCTAGGCCCTCACCGCAGTTCTAGCCTTGCACCCCGTTACTGAAAGTCCGTTTCAACGTTTCCCCGGCCATGAGAGGCCCCGGGCGAAGCCCACCGTTTTCAACGCAGGAAGGCTCCGTCCCAATGCGTGAGAGAACGTCCCCTCCCGTCACACAGCTGGGCTTGGGGACCCAGGCTCTCTCCGCCTAACCAGGCTGTTACGGAAACCACAAGGGAGTTTCGGCCTAGGTCCAGCTGCTCATTGCACCAAGATCCAGTTATTGGCACAATGAGGATTGCCAAGGAAGGAATTTTTAATACTGTGGACCGGAAAAAAAAAATCTAAACTCTGAAATAATTAAAAGAGGTTTATTATGAGTCTAAGTTGAGGACCATGGCCTGGAAGCTAAGAAGCCTTGAGCAAGCGGACCTGCCGTGGTTAGGTTACAGTTGGTTTTTATACATTTCAGGGAGACAAGGGTTACAGGTAAAGTCATAAATCAATACATGGAAGGCTTACATGGGTTTGGCCCGAAAAGGCAGGACATCTCGAACCGGAGCTTACAAGTCATAGGTGAGTTTAGTGATTCTCTAGCTGACAATTGGCTGAAAGAGTTAGGCTTTACCTAGAAGACCAGAAAGGAAAAGCTGAGGTCAAGATGAAGGTCAGAGCACTCTGGGAGGTCCAGACAGAAGGATCAGTCCAGTTAGGGAAAGGATTTGCTAGGAAGCTCGAGTTAGGACGAGGGGCTTCCATCTTCCAGGTGATGTTATGGGAATCGGGTTGGGAAGCAAACCACACTGTATTTGGTTAACAAAACCTGTTGAGTGAGATTTTACCATTTGTGAGTGTGACTCACCAGTCCCCTTAGAAAGGAATTTTTTTGTTTTGTTTTGTTTTGAGACAGAGTTTTGCTCTGTTGTCCCGGCTCAAGTGCCGTGGTGTCAGCCTAGCTCACAGCAACCTCAAACTCCTGGGCTCAAGCGATCCTCCTGCCTCAGCCTCCCGAGTAGCTGGGACGACAGGCATGCGCCACCATGCCAGGCTAATTTTTTTCTCTCTCTCTCTATATATATATATTTAGTTGGCCAATTAATTTCTTTCTATTTTCAGTAGAGACGGGATCTCACTCTTGTTCAGGCTGGTTTTGAACTCCTGACCTTGAGCGATCGACCTGCCTCGGCCCCCCAGAGTGCTAGGATTACAGGTGTGAGCCACCGCACCCGGCCAGAAAGGAATTTTTGAGCAGCAGCAAAGATCAGAGTTCAGTCCTCAATACAAAAGATGTCTTATCCGGAATGTGGCGGAAGCAACCACAAACCCCGGCTTTTTAAGGAGGGGCCGTCGTCTCAGGGCGGCTGCCCAGGGCCCTTCAGAACCTCAGCTCCTCTGCCTGGCAGAAAGCCTGCCTTTTCTGGGAAACAAAAGGTTGGGTAGTTACTTAGGGAGAGGATCATGAGAAACACACAGGGGCACCGGGACGTGTTT
The DNA here is from genome assembly GCA_008750895.1 of Mirza zaza. NCBI lineage: Eukaryota > Metazoa > Chordata > Mammalia > Primates > Cheirogaleidae > Mirza > Mirza zaza. Next base: position 10,059 of record VSMD01062768.1, on the reverse strand, counting down.
GCGGAGGAGCCGGGTGCGGGCTGGCCCTGTCCCCCCTTGGCCGCAGCTGCCCAGGCTGTCCGGGACCAGCCTGCACAGGGCCGCCCCATGCGGGCTCCTCTGCCTCCTTCCTTTCTATGTGACGTCTCCCTGTGCCGTGCATGAGCGACCCTTGCCTACTGATGGGGTGCAGGAGACAGTGCCCCCAAATATGGCACCTTGGAATTGGAAAAACGGAAGCAGGAAGGCCACCGGAACCTCCTTGCCCTTCTTTCCCAGAGCACGTCCCACAACAGGGAAGGTCACTCTCTGCCTTTCCCTCCCTTCTCCCTTGCAAATCCTCAGGTCCCGCCCTGCACACCGGGGGAGGAATGTCACACACAGGTGCCGAGGGCAATCTGAACACACAGCCCTGCTGAATTCTCCCCGGCCTATTACCATTAGACGCCCTTTTGTCCTCCTGGCCATAGAACACAACCAACGTCCCCATTTCTTTGGGCCTTCGTTTCCTAAAGGCTCCCACATCACATGAAACCCGCATTAGGTAGATTTGTGTGCTTTGCTCTTGCTGGTCTGTGCTTGGTTGCTGGAGCCCCAGCCTTGAGCCTGGGGTGGAGGAGGGAGAGGCGTCACCCTTGCTCCCCACCCTGCCCTGCACAGGGGCAGCCCTGTCTCTGCACCCCAGCTCCCTCTCCTTCCCCATTCCCTCCTGATCCCCCCACCGTCCTCCCCTGCGTGTCCTCCCTGGGGCCACAGCTGAGCAGCAGGAAGAGGAACTGCCTTAGAATAAGGGGAGATCCAGAAAGCTTAGTCCTGCACTGATTTTTAAACATTTAAAGATTTTGAAGCTAATTCGTCCAAACACACTTCTGCCTTCATTTTCCAGCCAGTAAACCCATTGTGAGCTGCTAACGAGAAGGTGAGTCTGTCTTGTGAGAGAGAGTGGAACGTGGAGAATGGGACAGTCATTCCCTCCAGCCTCCCCGGGCTGTGACCTTTCTACCGGCCAGAGGGGAGCAGGGCTGCAGCTGCCAGAAAGAAATTAATTGGCCAACTAATATATATAGAAAAAATTAGCCGGGCATGGTGGCACATGCCTGTGGTCCCAGCTACTCGGGAGGCTGAGGCAAGAGGATCGCTTGAGCCCAGGAGATTGAGGTTGCTGTGAGCTAGGCTGACGCCACGGCACTCACTCTAGCCTGGGCAACAAAGCGAGACTCTGTCTCAAAAGAAAAAAAAAAACCTGGAACGGTAGACCTATCTCCTCCGCCCAGTGAGCACCTCACCGCTTTGCCCTTCCCTCTAGCCCAGAGCTAAAACTCACTCCAGGCAATTCGACAGTTAAATGTAAGAAAGTGAAATTGTAAAAAAAAAAAAAAAAAAAAACTAGACAAATAAAATTAGGTGTTTATAACATCTGGAGGGGCGAGGACTGAGTAGAAGCCTGAGGAGGACTTAGAAGTCATAAGGAAAGCACTGGGCAGATTTGACTGCGTGGAATTAATTTTTAAATGAATTTGCTGTGTTCTCACTGGCAGTTAGTGAAATTGGTTTTAGGCAAACCGGCTTTTAAATGAATCGGTCCGAGAGAAATTGGTCAGCACCTGCTCAGACGCAGAGATGGGAACGGGGCCAGGAGGGGAGCGTGTGAATAGGGAACGGTGCTGGAGGCAGGGACGGGACCGGCGACTGACCAGGTGCAGAGCGCAGGTGGAGGGTGGATCGGAGGAGGTGGCCTGCAGGGCAGCGGGACTAAGTGACCCAAATGAGAGCAAGGTGGCGGGCAGGCTTGGCCATGCAGAGACGAAGTCACCGTAGGTCACCTGTTCTGAGACCCCCAGCCTGCCTCAGAGTGACCTGACGAGTTTGCTAAAACGTGTATGGCCAGCCGGGCAGTGGCTCACACCTTGTGATCCCAGCACTTTGGGAAGCCAAGGCAGGAGGATCGCTTGAGGCCAGGAGTTTGAGACCAGTCTGAGCCATAAATTGAGACCCTGTCTCTACAAAAATATAGAAAAATTAGCCAGGCATGGTGGCACACACCTGTAGCCCCAGCTACTCAGGAGGCTGAGGCAGGAGGATCGCTTGAGCCCAGGAGTTTGAGGCTGCCGTGAGCTATGATGATGCGCCACACTCCAGCCCTGGCAACGGAACGAGACCCTTCTCAAACAAACAAACAAAACATGTCGCAGGGCCATCCCCAGAGTTGCCAGTTCTGTGGGACTTGGGTTAGAATTCTCTAACAAGTTCTCAGGTGAGGCTGATGCTACAGAACCCGGACTCGTGCTCTGAGAACCCCCGTCTGGCTCTGGGAGGGAGGAGGGTGGCGGGAAGTGTCCGACAGAGTGTTGTCACTGTGAACTTGCAGCCCTGGGGGAGAGATCGGGCCCAGATCTAAGGACTGTAGTTGCCACCGTGTCTTGTAAGCCTGGCACTGGTTGTGCCAATAAGGGGCTCATGGTCCTGGGGCTGCCGAGGTTGGTGCCAAGCCAGGTCACCGGGGCGTGGAGGTTTGTAGCTGGGCTGAGCGTTCTGGAGTGTGGCCCTTGGTCTCCTGATCACGGGGCCCACGCGTGACGGCAGCAGAGGTGACCACAGGACTCTCCTTCTGGTCTCAGCACATCACCTATAGGGTGCCGTCTTTCAAATCCGGAGTCTGCGCTCCACTGGGTGACAATTTTGTAGGTGCCTAATATCCTGCATGAAATCTCTTTCTGCTCGAGAGCTCTGACTATTGTTGTCCTCTTCGTTAAAACTCGACTAAGAAACCGGTCGAGTTTGCTCTGTGTGACTGCCTAGGGCTCTCCATTGGGACGTGGGAAAATTAACGTGTAAGCATCCATAAATATTCATTAAATGCAGTGCTTGTCCAAAGGTAAGAAAGTTTAATTGAAAAAGCTAAATCATACGTTCCACATTAAACAAATTATAGTGTTTTGAAATCTCCAAAATTCCAACATCTCAGTGTTGACAAAGACGGGGGATACGAAGATGATCAAAACTCACTTCTTACCTTAAATGAAAAGGGACGCAAGGCATACTGCGTTTTCATGCTGTAATAAAGACATAAGCAAAGTACTGTGAGATCCTATTTGCAGTTGTTAATGTCTCCCGTTGCTGGAAGAAGTAGACATTCCCACCCCCACAGACTTGGCCGACGGAATGCGAGAGAACCAGACAGGTGTCACCTCCAAGCAGAAGATGTAAGTGCCACTGTGACTTTCTACCAGCTCACTTGTTCTTCTCCTGAGCCCCAGGGTGACCCAGCCTGGCTCCCAGCATGAGACAATCCTCAACCTAAGTGCACCGAGAGTAAGAAATAGACCTTTGTCATAAGTCACTGAGATTTGGGGGTGGTTATTGTACTGAAGTGGGTGGATACCCTCGGGCGAGAGGAATTTCATTTTACTGGTGATCTTGAGGAAGGGTTGTGGGAGGTCCTGTGATCGAAGATCGACTTGGAGGGACGAGTAGGATGTCAGTGGACAGAGAGGGCAAAGGGGAGGGTGTGTGCCTATACGGAAAGGTGTAGATGTAGGGAATTCGGGCAGTTTGGGAGGCAGGCACAGACTCCGACGGATCTAGGAACGATGGCGTGTATGGAGGGAAGCGGAAGGTGAGTGTGGGAAAATCTGACCATAGTTAGAGGGACTCGAACGTCCTGCTCGGGTCTTCAAGGCTGCTTGAAGTGGACAACCAAGGGGCTGTCTGCAGGGGACAGCAGCCAGTGGAGATGCTCATAGATTTGAGAAATTTACAGGCTGAAGGAACAGGGCTCATTCAGAGGCAGTATTTGAAGATGATACAGGAGGAAGAGGAAAATTGGGATCAGAGACGGTGACTGGCAAGGTTTTTCTGAAGTCAGGAAAGAGAACCCACCTAAGTGAAGGCGATGAGACACTTGGAAGGAGGGTGAGTTCCCACCTGACGGCCCTGAGCTCAGTGAAGGGAGGGGAGGCCGCTGTGGGGTGGGGGTGGGGTGGAGTGGGGGTGGGGGACCGCTCAGCACAGATGGGGAAACGGGTCGGAGGCACCAAGTCACTTGCCAGAGGGTGGTGCACAGTCCACGGGCAACACGTGAAGTGCCTGGAAAAGTCCCGGCACACACGTGACTGCTGCTCGGTAAGTGTTTGGCCTCCGTTTTTCTTCATGTGATTTACTAGGTCCCTGAACACGGGCTCTTCCCAGGGCGCAGGCCAGTGGCTGCCCCGACAACGTGTCCTCCCCCCTGTTCCCCTCGGACCACAGGCGTCCACTGCGTGGTCTCACAGGCACCCCCCCACCGACCCCAGAAGATCCCACCCCCTAACTTTTATCATTCACAAGTTAGCATCCCTCCATAAATCCCAATCCTCAGAGTCTGAGATGGAAGTTTGGGGAAAATTGCACTTAGACTTTCTTCTCAGCCCCTTTGCATGGCTCGTTGACTTACCTGGCTTTTTTTTTTTTTTTTTTGAGACAGAGTCTCGCTCTGTTGCCCGGGTTAGAGTGCCGTGGTGTCAGCCTAGCTCACAGCAACCTCAAACTCCTGGGCTCAAGCCATCCTCCTGCCTCAGCCTCCCGAGTAGCTGGGACTACAGGCATGCGCCACCATGCCCGGCTAATTTTTTCTATATATTTTTAGTTGTCCAATTAATTTCTTTCTATTTTTAGTAGAGACAGTGTCTCGCTCTTGCTCAGCCTGGTCTCGAACTCCTGACCTCGAGAGATCCTCCCGCCTCGGCCTCCCAGAGTGCTAGGATCATAGGTGAGAGCCACCGCGCCCTGCCAGTGGCTTCTTGAAGTGTTATTTACAGAACTAGACTCTCGAGAAGCGTTGTGACCGGTTTGCACGAGGACACTAAATCCAAGATTCACCTCCTACCCCACAGAGTACATGAAGCCAGAATGGAGGCCCCTGCCTGGCGTTGGGCAGAGCCGGCGTGGGTTTCCCCGTGCAGCGCAGGGAGGAGCAAGTGAACAGCAGTCCCTGAAGCGTCACCAGGCGCTCCCGGCTGCACGGTGGAGCTGAATCGGGCTGCAACCCGGCGGAGAAAACCTGGTGTGAACATACATTTCTATGTCACGTATCCATGTGAGCACATAATATGCAGCTATATATAGTCAGCTACAGCTGGCAGCGAAAACGAAAGCTCTGTGCTTTCTTGGCTCACTCGAACCGCATAAAAATAGCGTGTTTGACAATCAGAGGAGGAATGCACAAGCCACTGCTAGCTACAGGGTGTGAGCGTAGCCCACGAGGAACCTGCTCAGACTCCTGCAGCCGGGCTGCCTGCGTGTGCGGCTCCGAGTTGCATCCCGCGCCAATTCTACACGGATGACTTCAGGGAGGGTCTCGTGCCCAGGCACGGTTTACGTGGCAAGGAAGGAGAGATTTCCCCAAGACAGGCCATGTTCGGTGACCTGTTTGAGTGACGAGTCCAGTAAACGTGTAGAGGCCGGTGCGGCCGGGACTGGGGTCCGGGGAGGACTAACGCACACGGAATGCGTGTGTCACATGTGTTCGATGCGTGTGCAGGTAGACACGCACTGCTGTCCACTGTGTGCATTGTTGAGAATTCGTGGAGCTTGAGGCACTGGACAAAAAAGGTCTGATGATCATGAATATAAATTATAATTTTATTATTACAATCTAGTATTCGACATCCGGACCCTCAAAGAAATAATTGAGCCAACACACACACACGTAGCATCAGTCACGTAGCTGGCCGGCCTGTGAGCAGAACAAACAAAGATGATTATTTTGCAGTGTGACGGAGGCTCTCACGTTGGTGCACACGACACACACAGAGTCTTTCGGAATCACAGAAAATTGTTCCCGTCACTCTTACCGCGTGGTAAGTTAGCCCAGGACTTACGCGCATGAAGCAAGTATTCAGTTATTCCCACAGATTCGATGGCTGGGAATTTAGAGCGAGCGTGGGGGGAGAGAGAGAGAAGAGATGGCTCGTCCCTGGCCCACGATGGCTGGGACCCCCCTCTGGGAGGAGGCGGGGACGGACCGGCGACCCTAGGTCCCAGCAGGGAGGCGGAACCTGCGTCACCTCCAAGGATCCCGGCCGGGGAGCCGGGACGCGGCGCAGGCGGGAGGGAGCGTGTGGAAAGAGGAGCGAAGGTTTGCGGGGGACACAGCGGGGCGGGGAGAGGGACTCGTCACAGGGAGCTGCACCCTTGGGGCTCACAGGCGCACGAGGAGGACAGGAACTCGGGTAGGAGGGATGCTGGGGCCACTGCGAGGTGGGTCAAGCGTCGAAGGGACATCCGTCTCTTTGCCTTTCAGACGCCTTGACGACAGCGACCGTCTGAACTGCTGACCCGGCTCGACAATCGCCCACGGGGGCTCAGACCCTATGCCCCTACTTCGGAGAGCTCTGGGGGGCAGACGGGTTTGAAGCGGGGGTTTCGAGTCAAGGGACGGTGCTTTTCTTTCACGAGCGTGACGGTGTCTGTACGGAGCTGTACCCAGGGCAGGACGGTTTCAACTCACGCAGTCCTCGCCCCAGCCCCGCAAGGCAGCTCTGGCCATTCTCTCTCGGTCACTAGGCAATCGAGTCCCAGAGAGAGGGAAAGTCACTTGTCCAAGCCACACAGCTCGCCCGTGGCAGACTCGGGGGGACGGGAGCGCACGTGGTCCGGCTTCGGGTCCAGGCCCCTCCCCACGGAGGGGAGGCCACGCAGGGAGCTGAAACGTGACGTGTATGCCCACCGAGAGCCAGGTAGGGCACCTGAAACAGCAGCAAGTGCGATTTCAATTGTGCTCGTACGACCAGTTATTGGCTGAGCCAGAGACGAACACAAGTCTCAGGCTTCCTCGGTCAACGTGCCTCACTTTCCCCAAAGCTGTGCCTGGAGACGGTGTTTTCGGTTCGGCCTCACTCCTGCCCCCGTGATGCAGCCGCTTCCAGCTGCGGGCGGGCCGCGCCGGGTGACTCACCGGCACTGTCGTGTTAAGGCTGCTCTAGAACAATGCGAAACGCTTCCGCAGTTTGACTCTCAACGATGAAACAGTATGTAGTTAGAAGCAGTTTAATTTTCCTACCTATCAATGCAGTGTTTTGTTTTGTTTTTTTTAACTGCCAGGGGCTGCAGCTGACCTGCTGCTTTGCATGGTGTGGTGCCTTTTAAATACACGTGCCGACACGGGTCAGGACACACGGCTTTAACACGGACGGTGCGTCCAAATGGAGACGCCGTTACATCGGCACAGCGAGAAACGGCTGCAGCAGCAAACAGAGTACAGAAAGGGAGGCTGCGTGAACGAACATTAGCCTCGCCTTCCATGTCAGCCTCCCGCCTCTGCCTCCCTTGTGCATCTATCACAGAACCTGAGGACACATCACGGTTGAGACGGCAAAACAAGCTGCCTCAGGAAAGCAGCGGGAGCAACTGGCAGCTTAATCGGGGGGTTTCGTGGAAGGAATTTTAAATGGACTTCGTGCTAATCGTTTTCCATACACGAGGTAGACGTTTTGCTTTGTGGTGACTCTCCACTCTCACCGGCAGAAAGCGACAGGAACAGAAACAAGGAAAACCGTAGCATCAAAACCTGGTCTCGGAAATGCCCACCAAGCAGACGTGAAGAAGACTGGGTTAAGTTGGTCACTTCTGAAACTGAAGGCAGTTTAAAGGAGCAAAGCACCAGTTCTGGGATTCGTACCTGGCGTGTTCATATATGAAGACATGATGTGGGAGGAAGACCAGGCTCGTGGTGGAAGGAGATAAGGAATCTCGTGGACTGGAACACACGCACGTGCCCCGAATCTCGCAGATTGTCTCCGGTGAGGCTAAGCGCACACACAAGAGGGGTGTGTGTGTGTGTGTGTGTGTGTGAGAAGTTTCTAAAAAGTGGTTAACCATCAAACAACTCTTAAAACCACCCTTCCTGCACGCATCCACATACGAATGTCTGCGTGTGTCTCACACAAACTTCTCTTCCTGCCATGAGACGACCCGCACGCCCTACCTCCACTCTGCAGCAGCTCCCAGCTGGCAGCAGGAACGGGAAAGTAAAGTTCCCCACACTGGTTTGTCACCCCGGCCAACGGCCAGCAGAGGCCTCCTTTTTCTTTCTTGATCTCATTATACAAGCGTGTACATGCATGTGCACACCTGCATTCATGCGCAGAGTGGAAGAGAGCCAGGAACATACATTTGTATGCCACACGCCTCCTCTGCAGACTGTTCCCGCACACTGTGCTCATCTCTTGAATAAGCAAATGAGTCTGTTCGCCGATTTCTAAACTAGCCTTTCAAAGACACAGTGGTGGGAAAATCGGTCTGCAACTGTTAAAGCGTTTTTGGTTTCATGGCATTAAGGTGATGGGGACAGATCACATGTTCTCTTTCAGACTACAACCTGCTAAGTACCGTGTTTCCCCGAAAATAAGAGAGGGTCTTATGTTTATTTTTCCTCAAGAAGACACCCTAGGGCTTGTTTTCAGGGGTGTGTTATTTTCCCCTCAAAGCCTCAGCTTGCAGCACGCACAGGGTGGCCGGGACCCGACAGGGGGAGCCGGCCTTGTTGGTGGGGCTGCCCGCACCTTTCTGCTCGCTTCTGGGACAGTAGCTGTCACGATGGAGCAGACGAAAAGGGCTGCCCGTCTTCTCTCCCGCTTCGTGACGACATGCATGGGTTGTGCAGATGCGCCGCGTAGCCACACCCGTCACCAGGGCTTATTTTCGGGGTAGGGCTTCTATTGCGCACATGCTTAGACATCCTGCTGGGGCTTGTTTTATGGGTAGGTCTTATTTTCGAGGAAACACAGTACTTATTCGGGTCTTTTACAGACACTCATTTCTCTTTAGAAATCTTTCCTGCTGACAAAGCTCATGTTCCACTAGCCATGGGAGTGAAACTCCTACTTGAGTGGAGCCACGGCACACGTGAAGGAGAACGTTAACCATTCCTTTTTATTTAATAAGTTATGCTGATAACCGAGGGTTGGAGAAGGGTGTGTCATGTTACCCGGGCGTTTCAGTCATCACCGTTCCCAGCACTTACTCTCCAAGTCTTGGATGCATGTTAGCCCTCGGCTACCGACCCGGCCATTCCATGCTAGACCACACATGGAGTGCTTGGAAAGACATTCGTGTCCAACAGACCGAGTTTGGGGAAGGAGTTTGTTCTACCTTCTAGAGCAAGTTGCTCATAAGAAAAAGCAGCTATTTTTGGATTCCTTTTTTATTCTATTAACGTCAGCTCTATTGAGACTCTTTGATTCTTCTACCCTGTGTTGCTTAGAAACATTTAATGTTGTCAGAGCTTCCATCCCATCCGATTTAAAATGTTACTTTTATTGGTTGCTGTAGAATGAGCTCTTTGCCATTTTTCCAGTAACTGTGTTCTAAGCCATTAAAAATATTTTATTGGCAGAAGAATGATGGATCAGGGTGAGTCAATGTCTCTGGCTTCTCTATTTTAAGGGCATTGAGTGGGTGTTGTCTGTAATGGGCAAAAAACGAGGATGACGGGGTATTCTTAACATTCTTGACCTCTGACCCTGAGAACCTAGGGGTAGGCAGAACAGGGAGGGGTAAAGGCTCGAAACCCCTTTCACAAATTCCCCCCAACCAACCCCCCCGCCACTCCCCCCCCCACCTAAGTCCAGTTACCTATTACCATCTGCCTGAAATTCCACCAGCAGAGATATTACTTTGATCTCGCTTAATAAGTCATCAGATGCAAACCGACTTGGAGATTTGTCGAGTAGCCCGGTAAGCATAAAACCCCGTAGAAATGGGGCACAAGATGGGGAGTCAGTAAAAGCAGAGGGATCAGGAATGGTGGGGTGGGGGGAGGATGGAAGGGAAAATGGGAAAGTGACAAAACCAACAGTTACACGTGTCACCTCCTGCTCCTTCTCTGCTGTGCCATGGGCCTGGTCCTCAGGCTGGGAGAGATGAGCCTCAGAGAGAGGGGGAAGGTCAAGTTCATCAGAGCCTTGGGTGACTTCTGCGTGCAAGAGCACATCCTGTGCGGTAGGGCCCGGGACCAGCAACCAGAGTAGCTAGATTACTATGCTCTTCCAGTAGCCAGAGTATTTGTAGTAGTTGCTTAATAAAACTCACGCAATTCTTCAG
>VSMD01062767.1:0-11933 GCA_008750895.1 Mirza zaza | reverse complement strand
AGCAGGGGTCAAAGTTCTGTTCTCTGCTTCCAGGCAAAGCTGACAGGGAGGGGCTGGAATGGCCCTGCTCAGTCAGAGAGTCTGTGTGTGGGGGTGGGGCTGTCCGAGACCCGCAGTCTGGAGCGGGCCTGGCCTCTTTCCACCGTCCCCAACTCTGCGGCTACTCCTGGGCCTCTGTCAGCAGGCCAGACCACATGCCACCAGGCCTCCCCTGGTTGTGATGCCGGCGGGGAGGTTCCCTGCACAGGAACGCCACCTGGGCTGGGCGCACGGCCTCCCTTTGGGGGGAGGGTTGCCCTCTAGGACGCTGATCTGCCCCTGAAGGCACACACACCTCAGCAGGGTGTTCACGTATATCCCTTCTGTGCCCGGGCAATGTGAGGCCTTGGTGCATGGGATGTGGTCTGCAGGTCTGACCTCTGGGTCCCAGAGTTCAAACTTTGTCCCCACCAGGGAGATGAGTGCCTGTCCCAATTCACCCACAGGGAGCCCAAGCTAGATCTATGTCTCTCAACCTCAGGCTCTGCCCCGTTCTCCTGGGATCACCGTGCCAGCAGCACCTGGGAGGGCTGGCGGGCAGAGAGCTCACAGTCTGAGTTCCCCTTAGTCAGCTGTAGGGCCCAAAAAGGGAAGGTCCCGTTCCCTGGAGGTGCCTCTGGCTGGTGGCTATATTGTCTCTCTGTCTCTCTGGGCAGCCGCAGGTAGGGTCAGGGGAGGGGAGGAGGAGTCAATATGGCATCTGCCGCACGGCTCGGGTCTGTGCACACGGAGGTGCCCGGAGGGAGTTGGGAGCCTGGTGCCGCGTCCGCTACTGGCTTACTGCTCACTGGCGGCGGTTGTCGCTGGGCTGGTGTCCGCAGGTCCCTCCACTTGCTGGGGAGCCCACCAGCACTCCGGGATGTGGGGGAGGGGAAACGGCAGATCCACCCACCCTTCCCGCTGGTCTCCGGGCTGCTCCGGGGGTCCCAGCCTCCAGTTCTCCTCCGCGACCTCCTCCCGTGGAGTCTCTCGTGGTCTCAGGTACTCCTCCTGCCGACCCTCATCCCATGTAGGCTCGTCTTCTTGCTTCTTTCTTCTAATTTGTGCTAGAATCTGTCTTTTCTTCAGAGACACGCTGTCTGGCGGTGTTTCTCCATGGGGGAATATTTTAAATTAAAGTAGGAAAGTTCTTTCTAAGCAGAAAAAATACCTCTATTTTCATCTCAGCACACTTTTAATTGATCCTAATATTATTTTTTTTTTACTTATTACATTTTATTTTATTTTAGGCTTACTATTCCAATGTCTTTCATTTAGTTAATTTGTCTGCCACAAATTCTTTCAGAGCCTTTAGCATATAGGGCAGTATGTTCCTTTACCTCTAAATACTTCACAGTGTCTTTTCTAAGAACAAAGATATTCTCTTACAAAATCACAGTTCAATTATTCAAATAAAGAAATCTAACATAGATAATAATACAATACCAATACAACCCAAGTAAATATGCAAATTTTGATAAATTCATCAATAATTAGATTTATTATTTTAGTTTGTTTCTTTCTGGCCCAGCATCAATCATGAGATACATTTAGTTGTTCAGTCCCTTTTAATCTGGAATAGTTCTTCAGCCTTCCTTTTTTTCTTGAACTTGATAGTTTTGTCAAGTAATTTTGGATGAAATTTCTCAAACTTGGCTTATCCGATATTTCCTTATGGGTGGATTCAGCTTATGCAATTTCAGATGGAATATCACAAAATCTGTCTCTATGCATCACATCAGAAAGCACAGATGGAGTTGTCCTATTAGGTGAGGTTAGTGGTGTCCTCCAGAGTCTCTGTAGTAAAGTTACTATTAATATTTCCCCCCTCTATAGTTACTAATTAATTTGCAGGAAGTTATTTTGAGGCTGCCATGTTTGATACCCTGCTTCTTATCAAACGCTCGTTTTTTTACTACCTCCATTACTTATTCATTTGTCTCCTTACTTAACCTCTTGCGGTCTAGATCCCACCTAGTCCCAGCTTGCATGTCGGTCAGCCCATTCGTCATACTGCACTTACTCTAAGATTATCTATAATCTATTTTTTGCTGAATCCAGGGGATTTATTTTATCTTCATTTGTGTAAACCCCCTGACAACTCTTGACATTATTGACTTTCTGATCTTTCTTGAAACTCTTTCATGCAGTCATTTATGAAATACATTTTTTCTTTATTTCGGTTATTTTATTTTCCATTTCTTTGACCTCTTCTTTACTGTGGATATTTCCAAACTCTTTGCTGTAAGATCTGCTTTTTGTAGTTTTGCCTCCTCTGAGTGTTCCATTTGAACTTATCCAGATTCAAATCTCCATGCGGACCAGAGATAACTCAAATCAAACCAGAATTTGTAGATGGGGCTTGGGAATCATATTTTTTTAGAAACTCCCCAGATGATTCTAGTTTACAGTTGGGCTTCAGAATCAGCAATACATGTTCACATTTATTGTCATTTTAACATATCCAGAATATATTGTAAAGTGAAAATCCAGGACACAGAATTATATTTAAAGAATAATCCCCTGCTTATTGAGTAGTCATATAAAATTAGGAAAAACAATAAGGTTGCTAAAAAAGTCTTTGGGGGAGAGATTTCTTGCCTTTGAATCTGGTTCTTCAAGCTACTAGTTTCATAGTTGTGGCTATTTCATTTAAATCATAAAACCTTAGTTTTTTGAGTTATTCATTATATCCCTATACCAGGTCATTGAGAGGTGGAAAAAAGCTCCTTTCAATCACACGTATATAATCACGCACATCTTCTACTGAAAATCAGGAGAAACAGGATATCACAGAAATAAAGAAAAAGAAGAATGTTGGATATACATGCCTTTGAAAGTCCTTCGGCATTCCCTTGATCTCTAAAAACTCCCCTCCTGCATTTTGGAGAACTCTTTTCTTTGGTTCCCTGATCAATCTCAATTACTCTTACTTTATGATATGAATCCATTCTACTTGCTGGTCTCTTCTCAGCTCCAGGAACGTCCTTTGCCCATGCAAAGACTCTAAAGTGCTCTGGTGAGCAATGTGCTCAGAAGAATTCTGTGCTCGTGGCACAGAAGAATTGTCAGGGGCAGAGACATTTTCATCTTTCCCTACTCCTACTCTCACTGGTCTCTGCAATTAAAAAGGTTTACCCTCCCACATCCACCACTAACATGAATCATGTAACACCCTGTAGAAGACAGAGTCACAGTCTTTGCATACCAATTTTTTTGGCACAAGCAAATATATATTTCTACGAAGAGCCTTAGAAAATATTAATAGCATATTATCTCTAGTTTGTGTGACCGTAAGACTTTTATGTTCTCTATGTTTTTAAAAATACTCTGATTATTTTGACATGCAATGAATGCATGTTACCTTTTTAATAAAAAATAAAAGGTGAGAAAAAGCTTTCTAGTCCTAACCTCTCACCTGGCCTTCAGTCCTGTATTTTCAAGAGACTATCCACCAGGCTGTTAAGAGTTCATAAATATGGCTGTACTCTCAAACTGCTTCCCTTTCCCGCCTACTCCATTAAACCTCCTTTCATCTTTGATTTATTTCTCCTGTTATAATATAATAGGTTCTGGTCTCAGTGCTGTGGCCAATCTCAAATCGTATATTTTCCTTTTTTGTATGAGTTTCTATAATAAGAAATAAGAGAAGTATCATGACATTTACAAAAAAGATAGCCTGATAGACTTGGAATAAGAAAAGACTTTGAAGCACTAAGTTCGGTGAACTATGTGAAGTGTTTTTCAACTATAGAATGCTTTAAATCATATATTGTTAAGTCTGTGGTCGGTTGGTTCCAGAACCCCCATGGATACAAAAATCCATGGATTCTCAAGTTCCTTATGTAAAATGACATACTTGCACATAACCTACACACATCTTCCCATATACTTTAAATATGCGGTCCCCAAACCCCAGGCCATGGACCTGTACCAGTCTGTGGCCTGTAGGGAAACAGGCTGCACAGCAGGAGGTGAGCAGCAAGGGAGGAGCCAGAGCTCTGTCTCCTGTCAGATCAGCAGTGGCTTTAGATTCTCGTAGGAGCATGAACCCTATTGTAAACTGCACATGCGAGGGATCTAGGCTGCATGTTCCTTATGAGAATCTAATGCCTGATGATCTGAGGTGGAGCTGAGGTGGTGGTGCTAGCGCTGGGGAGGGGCTCCAAATATCAATTATCACTAGCAGAGAGGTCTGACTGCACAATAAATGTAATGCACTTGAATCATGGAAGACAATTATTCCACCGATGGGGGCACAAGGAAGGGTTCAAACAGATAATGTGTTTGGAATAGAGTATAGCACATAGTAAAAAGTTCAACAAATGTTAACTTATAAAAAAATCTCTTTTTTTTAACCATTCTATTGAGGGGTGTTTTAGTTCCACCCAATTTATGTGACCTCCTGGCCTATGTTACTAATCCCAGATGCATGCTTGCCTCTGGATTTCCTGTTGTTATGTTTTGTCAGCATTTTTTTGTTGCAACAAGGCCTGGATGCCTGACACTCCCTTGAGTGACAGCAGTGCAGAAATAGTAGAAGAACTCAAGAGAGATCTGACTTCAAATTCAGTTCTTCCACTTACTAGCTTTGCAGGCTTGGTTAAATCACTTTTCTTTTTAGTGTCTCAGTTTCCTAGTATATAAAATGGAGCTAACGGTAACTATCTTTTAGCATTGTTGAAAGTACTAGAGATAACCTATGTTTAAAAAATGTAAATCAAACTCTGCTGTATGTTAGATACTTATTAAATGGGAGCTATTACTATAAAATATGGCTAAACCCTTTGGATGCTGCATCTTTTCCTCTAGATTAGTCTCCTTCCTATTAAATTCAGCTGGGCCTGCCTTTTTCTCCATGCAGTATTCTCCAGAAGGAGTAACAAAAGAGAGTTATTTATTTAGAGATGGTTAATTACTCTCTCAAGTGACTTTAGTTGGCCAGATGGTTTTCATATTAAAAATAATCACTCCTCAGAGGATGGCAAGGATGGAATTTATGTAGCAGACTACAATATGTTATATAGTTCATAACAAGGTGTGTCTAGTTGACTCTAGTAGAATCATCTGTGAGTGTTTTTGAAAATACATACTTGAGACCCTAGCAGCAAAGATTCTGATGCAGCAGGTCTAGGATGGCATTTGTACCTAAAAAAACTATTTAAAGCAAGACACTCAAAGCAAATCAAACTCTCAGACCTCCCACAAGAAAGTTTTTCTAATCTGAATGAGATGGACAAAACTACTACTGTGTCTAAAACTTTTTCAACAATGGCTACATTTTAGGGAATAATTCTCTTCTCAGAGTAAGTTTGAACATGCAACGCTAAAACATTATGGCATTTATAACTTTTTAAAGCAAAAAGGCATTCTAAAATTTTATTAACACATAAATATTTCAGGACAGCAAGTATAGCCTTTAATATCAGACACATAGCTCAAAGCAAACTCTGAACACTGGTTATGAGAAGTGTCTGATAGTTTTTGTTTAAATTGTTTTGGCTGGTAATATTTTACTTTAGTGGAGACCAGAGGTCATCAAACTTCAGAATTCCCTGGATGGCTTGTTAAAACACAGATTGCCTGACCTCACCCCCAGAGTTTCTGATTCAGTAGGTCTGGGTCATGGCCCGTGAATGTGCTCTGCGGAACACAATCGGCTACATAAGCTGCCTGTTGACTGTGCTGGGACTTGTGGTTTCTAAGAGTTCACATTCTCTTTGATGCCGCTGCCTGAAGAGAAAAACCATTAACTTGAATGTCCATAAGTTAATCCAGAGAAACATACACAATGTCTCGACATCCAAAATGCTGAGTGAGTTTTTTTATCGTCAAACCTTCTTATCACTCAAGACTCTTTCCCTGACCATGTGAGGTCTGCTGAAAGATTGTCATCTTTTAATCTAATTAGAAAATTGGTTATCTCTGAGAGTGAGTGTTTCACTATAAATAAACAACAATGTAATGAGTTGAATTATATCCAATAAACAGTGGTCCCCAACCTTTTGGGCACCAGGGACCAGTTTCATGGAAGACAATTATTCCATGACCAGGAGGAGGGATGGTTTCATGATGATTCAAGTGCATTGCATTTATTGTGCAGTCAAACCTCTCTGTTAATGATAACCTACATTTGCAGTTTCTCCTCAGTACTAGCATTACCGCCTCAGCTCCATCTCAGATCATCAGGCATTAGATTCTCCTAAGTAGCATACAACCTAGATCCCTCCCATGTGCAGTTTACAGTCAGGTTTGTGCTCCCATGAGAATCTAATGCTGTCATTAACCTGATAGGAGGTGGAGCTTATGCAGTGATGCCAGTGATGAGGATTGCAGCTGTAAATACAGATGAAGCTTTGCTTGGTAGCCCACCCCTCACCTTCTGCTGAGCAGCCTGGTTCCTAAGAGGCCACAGACCAGTACCAGTCTGTGGCCCAGGGGCTGGGGACTGCAGCACTAAAAGATGTTGAAGTCCTAGCCCCTGGTACCTGTGAATGTGACCTTATTTGGAAACAGGGCCTTTGCAGAGATAATCAAATTAAGATGAGATCATTAGGATGAGTCTTAATTCATGATCACTGATGTCCTTCTAGAAAATTTTGGACAAAGAGATAGGCAAATACACAGGGAAAGTCCCATATAAAGATAAAGGCAGAGATAGGGGTGAGGCATATACAAACTAAAGAATGCTGAAGATTGCGAGCAAAACACTATAAGCCAGGAAAGAGGCATGGAGATTGTCTCACAGCTTGCAGAAGGATATAACCCTGCCAGCACACTGATCTTGGACTTCTAGTCTCCAGAATGTTAAACAAAAAATTTTTGTTGTTTAAGGCACTAAATTTATGGCCATACCTAAGAAATAAATACAACATCTGCTTGTGAAAACCAAATATAATTGTAATATATGCTATTATATTTTTTCTTTATTAAAACTTTTCTAATTTTTCCCTCTGGTTAGTTTTATTTGGTATTCACTGTCAGGGAGAAAAGAAGGCATTATAATAACTATTGTTTAATGCTATTTGCTCTCTACTTTGAATGAAGAAAAATATTCTGAGTGGATTTTTATTTTTGCACTTCTAAATTTGCATTTGCAGCCTTGGATAACAGTGCTTCCACGTGCTTTTTCTCGAGATGAAACCCGCTTGTCACCATATTTAGTATTTAGGCAGATCCAAACTTTACAGATCTTTCTTCTCAGGTCAGGAGACAATTTTTTTTTTTTTTTGTCAGACATGCATATAATTCAGTTTTCCAAATGGTGACTCAATTGTTCCAAACCACTGAAAGGTTAATTTGTGTTTCCCCACTTTTTAAAAGAAATAAGTGTTATCTTCAGTAGGTTATTTCAGAAGAGAAATAAAACTTTTTTTAAATTTCATATTTAAAAAAAGAGTCAAAATAAGAAAAAAAGGAAAACTTTCATCATGTGTGTGAAAATGTGAGACACTCTTCCATACTTTACCCACCAAAATTTGTTCCTCTCTCTTCCTCATTCATTATTTCACTTCCCCCCTCTCTCATACTCTAATAGCATTATAACCTAAAGATCAGAATAAAAACAATCTTATAAAGAAAATTTTATAATTTTCTTTAATAAAGACACAAATAATAAAAAGCAAAATTTTCAAACTTTTTTGAGGTTCTGAAGCCTTCCAAAATTATTGCACCAGCACTGCTATGTGGCAGAGCAATATCCAGAAGTTTTTGTCACTGAGACAAATTAAATATATTTACTATGACCACCTTTTCTGTGTAGTATGTACTAGAAAATTTCCACTAAACATGGCAATTCATTTAGATTCTTTTTAGGACTCATTGGTATAATAATAAGATTCTCCAAAGAGCAATTTTGCTGAGGTCATTATTAATTCTCATTTCAGGTAAAGATGATAAATTTTTTGAATTATAGATGATGTGAAAGGCATACAATGGTTTGCTGCCCAAACACTGGTATGTAGGAAGAGAGTTGACTTTTGGTCTTCTAAGATCTATACATCATTCTCAAATGTCAGGGTGGCTCTGAGGTTCTCACCCACCTACCATGTCTAAAATTTACTCCAACAACCTGGATGGCATATGGCAAGTTTTCTCAAGATCATATCTTACCCGAAAAAGAAATTATTCATTCATTCCCCATAAAGTGTAAGCAGAAAATAAAGTGATGCGGAGAGAAAAACATTTGTCACTTCTGATTTTGAATTGTGCTAAATGCCTGGGTACTTTCTGCTACAAAATGGATCCATTAATTGAATTTTTAAAATCCTGACTTGGAACATGTTGCTTCTAGGCCTTTCTCTCATTTTTCTTCATGGTCCTTTTTTTCTCTAACCTACTGACCTTTCAGGGCAATGATAGCTGCCCTGGCCTCTGGTTCTGTGCTTTTCAGAGCAAAGTTTTTATATTTCTCCAAGTTTCTTGGTCATTCTTCATCAATATCTATAGTAATGCTGTAGGCGTCTAAGAATGCTCTCATCGTGACTTACACAAACTATTATCCCTTTTCCTGATGGCTGCAGTGATTTGTTTTCTTGGATTTGAGAGGAGCTGGATGTTGTAGATGCCCTGGAAGATTTTTGTCCTTTCAAAAGAACAAGAGAATAAAACCAAGTAAAACCACCTGGTCATCATCATCCTCCACTCTGCCTGCAACACTAATTTTTACATCTTCCTGAGCTGACAAGGGCAACTGCATGTGTTTACCCTAATCTGAACTCCCAGCCCCAGAGATCACACAATACCTGCAAAATTGTGTCATCTTACTGTTTAAATGTAGGCAATATGCTAAGGGAATATTTTCTCAAATCAATGATCTGTTTTCCAGCTCCTCTGTCCACCATGAAATAAAAATGACATGAATTTTACCTCCTAAAAGAAAGACCACAATCATAAGTAAATTTCTAAGAAAAGCAAATAAAACCACAAACCCTTAAAGAGCAGTTGCTCTGTTACTATTTTGTTATGTGCATTTTATATGCTGTTTTGAGAAACCCCCTGAGAACATTCCTGGTATATTGTTTTGCCTCTCTCAGAAAAGCTATCTATTAGGAATTGATGTGGGTTTTTTTGTTGGTTTGTTTTGTTTTGTTTTTTCAAAGAAAGGTAGCCTCAAAGGACAATTTAATTTAAAATGGCATTGCCTAGCACGTATTGGAAAAATGCCTCATTTTTTAGCTTAGCGTTTTGAAAAGGCTTATTCTAAGGAATTTGCTCATTATATAACCTCATTTTTTCTATTATAGAAAGTAAACTACCTTAGTTGTTACAATAAAATCAATGTGTATAAGTTCCCTTAGATGAATCACTAATTTGGTTTGTTAAATTTGGCAGTACTTAGAACCTGCAGGATGGAAGGATTTAGCCACTCACAGCCAAGTGCATTGAGCACTCACCTTGTTCATCAGAATACGTCTTCATAACATTTATTTCCTCTCCAAAAGGCAGAAAAACAGCAATCATTGTTTTCAAGGCAGTTGGATGTGAAAAGTTGAGTCTAATAAAATAATAATAGTAATAATAATAATAAAGCTTTCAGGAATACAGGTGTGATTATTATTATTTTTTAATGATAGTGGGTCTGTTTTGTCTCTTCTTTCTTCAGCTTTATTGGGTATAATTTACATATAGCAAAATTTACCAACCCCTTAAATGTACAGTTTAATGAATTTAGTTATTGTATACTGAATTAGTTTACTAGGGCTACTGTAATATAGTATCATAGACTGGGCAGCTTAAACAACAGAAATTTGTTGTCTCATAGATCTTGAGATTAGAAATTTAAAAGCAAAGTTTGGTAAGTTAGTTCCTTCTGAGGGCTTTGAGGGAAGGATCTGTTCTATTCTTCTTGCCTTGTTTTATCTCTTTCCATGTCTATGTCCAAATTTCCTCTTCTTATACGGACATCAGTCATTTTGGATTAGACTACACTCTAATGACCTCATTTAACTTAGTTACCTTAGTTCCTCCTAATAGCCTTGGTTATCTCTTTAAAGACCCTATCCCCAAATGTGGTCACATTTTGAGGTACAGGAGGTTACGACTTCAAGATATACATTTTAGGGGGACACAATCCAGCCTGTAACATATGTAGTCATGTAAAAACTACCTCCACGATCATATAGGGTACTTGCATCCTAGAAAGATTTCTCGTGCCCTTCTGCAGTGGATCTCCTCCTATTATCCCCAATGCAGGAAACCACTTATCTGCTTTCTATCAGTATAGTTTTGCTTTTGAAGAATTCTATATAAACCGAATTATGTATTATGTAGTGTTTTGGGTTTAACTTCTTTCACTTTGTATAATGTTTCTGAGACTCAAAGTTCTGACATAACTTTGTCAGGTATGTGGTTTGCAAATATTTTTCCCATTCTATGGTTTGTCTTTACATACTCTTTGTTTCATAAAATTTATTTATCTTTTATTTTAGAATATTATGGGGGTACAAATATTTGGTTACATGGATTGCTTTTGTACTGCTTGAGTCAAAGTTTTAAATGTGCCTGTCACCCAGATAGTGTACATTGTACCCAATAGGTATGATTTCACCCATCCCCCTCCAACTGCATGATTTCCATAGAGTTTTACTTCCATCTGTGCATATGAGTGCTGATGGTTAGTTCCAATTTAATAGTGAGTATATGCAGTGTTTGTTCTTCCATTCTATTGAATTTAGGAGAATTGTCTCCAGTTCCATTCAGATTGTTGCAAAAGGTATTAATTCATTGTTTTTAATGGCTTAGTAGTACTTCATGGTATACATATACCACATTTTATTAATCCTCTCACGAATTGATGGGCACTTGGTTTGATGCCACATCTTTGGGATTGTAAATTGTGTTACAATAAACATTCTAGTTCAAGTGTCTTTTTGATAAAATGACTTTTTTTCCCTTTGGGTAAATACCCAGTAGGGGGATTACTAGACTAAATGACTGGTTGGTATCCTTTCAGTTCTTTGAGGAATCTCCATGCTATTTTCCATAGAGTTTGCACTAGTTTGCAGTCCCACCAACAATGTATAAGTGTTTCTTTCTCTCTGCATCCATGCCAGCATCTATAGTTTTTCAACTTTTTGATAAAATCCATTCTCACTGGGGTTAGGCAATATCTCATTGTGGTTTTGATTTGCGTTTCTCTGATGATTAATGATGTTGAGCATTTTTTCATATATTTATCAGTCATTAGTCTATCTCCTTTTGAAAGTTTCTGTTCATGTCTTTTGCCCACTTTTTAATGGGGTTGTTTGATGGTTTCTTGATGTTTTGCTTGAGTTCTTTGTAGATTCTGTTATTAGCCCCTTATTGAATGTATAGAATGAATATTTTCTCCCATTCTGTAGGCTGTCTATTTGGTCTGTTGATTGTTTCTTTGGCTGTGCCAAAAATTTTTAGTTTAATCAAGTTGTCCCATTTATTTATTTTTGTTGTTGCTGTGATTGCCCTTGGGGCCTTTTTCATAAATTATTTGCCTAGATGGATATCTGGAAGAGTTTTTCCAACATTTTCATCTGGAATTCTTATGGTTTCATGTCTCAGATTTAAGTATGTTGTCCATGTTGAATTAATTTTTGTGAGTGGTGAAAGATATGGATCCTGTTTTAATCTTCTATATGTGGGTATCCAATTTTCCCAACACCATTTATTGAATAGGGACTATTTTCCCAAGTGTATATTGCTGTCTACTTTGTCAAAGATCAGACAACAATATGTGGATGGTTTTATGTCTAAGACTTCTGTGGTGTTCCATTGGTCTATGTTTCTATTTTTGTGTCAATACCATGCTGTTTTTGGTTACCATAGCCTTGTAGTATAGTGTAAAGTCTGGTAAAGTGATGATTCTAGATTCGTTCCTTTTGCTTAAGGTTGCTTTGGCTAGCTCTTTTTTGGTTCCACATGAAGTGTAGAATTATCTT
>VSMD01062752.1:0-28439 GCA_008750895.1 Mirza zaza | reverse complement strand
CAAAATCTTGGGGAGCCGAGAGCGAGGAGGGGTGGTCGTTATAATGGTAGCAGTCCTGCGAGAGAAGGGAGTTGGTATGATAACGGGGTTGGCATTGTCAACATTTGGGGACAGGCAGTTCTTTGTTGTCGGGGGCTGTCCTGCGCATAGTAGGATGTTTAGTGGTGTCCCTGGCCTCGACCTCCTGGATGCCAGTAGCACCTACTCCCGGGGCATGGCAGTCAAAACCGTCTCCAGACGTTACAGATGTCTCTAGTTTGGGGGCAAAATCCCCGTCCTCTGCTGAGAACCTCTGTAATAGAGGCCCGGCAGGACAGTCAGTCCCTGCAGAAAGCGTGATCATTTCTGGGTGGGAGGGTCAGAGAAGGCTCCACGGAAGAAGTTTAGGGACCAGACCGAGAAAGTAGCTTTCTTTCTGTTTTGTTTTGTTCAGCTTTTTATCTCTACAGAGTCTAGGACAGTGTTTGGCACGTAGCAGGTGCTCAGAGGATGCTCGCTGAGTAAACGAATGGACAGGTGAATGAGGAAGGGCAGAACACACAGAATGTGGGGAGGAAGATAAGGCATGCCAGGTGCGGGATCCTCCTGAGCAAAGGCACGGAGGTGGGAAGGGCAGGTATCCCTCGGGAATCCGTGGATGAGGAACAGGATCGCGGCTTGTGTGACTCTGGCTTAGGACGCTGTGGAATCCCCTTTTCTGGAGATCCTGAAGACAGTGAATGGATATCGGTGGGCTGTAAAGACAGCTCTGTCTGAAGGAAGGGAAGTGGGGTGCCTTACAGACCCTCCCACTAATCGATCACAGCTCCTTCCTGGTGAACCTGGACATGGCTTTGGAATACCCAACACGACCCTCCGAGAAGACGCTACCCATGCTCTGGGGTTGGAACTCCCGCTGCCTGTGGCCCCGGGCGGGGGGGTCATGTCAGAACTCGGGAGAGCCGTCCTGCTTGGAGCCGGCCCAGAAAGGGGGTCTGGAGCTTCTCTTGGTCGTGGTTCACACTCTCCGTGTTGCTGCCTTTCCTGGGCTGTATCTCCTTTCCGTTGAACCCACCCCATTGCTTCTTGGCCGTCGAGCTGCTCTGTGGCTGAGTTTTTCTTCTCCCCTGCCGTCTCCTCAGCTATTCATCCATCCACAGCACTAACGAGCCCACGTCCCTATGTCGTGAGCACTGGAGATCCGACAGGGGCAGCGGACGGACGCAGTAGGGTTGGACGCAGCGGGGTCGCTGCCGTAGGGTGCGGATGCAGAGGCGGGCAGGCGGCTGCAGCAGCGTGGGGAGTCCTGAGCCGGGGAAACGGCGCGAGAGCTTGGAGGAGTGTCGCCTGAGAGCTGGCTGAGTGACTTTCTTTGGGACCTTTTTAGGGAAAGGACCCCCGAAAGGGTGGTAGGGTATAGTGACAGCTCAGCTTTGTAAATCTGGGACAGTGCGTTTTACTGCAGTTGCTCAATGCGTGTTAAAGAGTTGTACGTCCAGGAAAATATACGTGTCTGCCTGCCCAGGGAAAGCCACTGTGGCTCCCTGGTAATAGGAGTGTGTGACGGCCTGAAGACACAGGGAAATCGCTAGAGTGAGTGCCCAGACTCCATTAAAAGCGTTTATGGGGTCTGGGGAGCCGTTTCCCTCTGCTTTGTGTCTGACTCGGGAGCACCGGGGCTGGGATGTCAGGGAGGAAGGCGAAGGCTGTCGCGTGGGACGGGGCAGGTCGGGCGTTCACGGGGAGCCCGGCACAGAGCACGGCTCTCCCTGAGCCCAGCTGCAGGCGGGACTGTGTTCAGACGACAAGTGTGTTCAGCAGGCCTTTACTGCAGGGCCATAGCATGCCAGTCGCGGCGCCAGGCGCTGGGCACTCGGAGATGGGGAGCACGTGGCCTCTGCCTGGAGGCAGGTGGATGGGCAAAGAGATGAGGGCAACTGAGTGCCATGTGGGCTGGGTCTGTTAGAGGCTCCAGCAGCGGCCCTAAAAGAGGAGTAATGAATCTTACCAGGAGGAAGGGCCAGAGCAAAGGAGGTCTGCACTCTCCGGGGGAGGAGGTTGAGCGCAGGTTTCTTGCTCAGCATTGCTCAGACAGCGTTGCCTGGGCACCTGTCGTGTGCTGCCGAGTTGGCGGTGGGTCTACACGAGTAGTGTGGTGTCTGGTCGGGGAGACGAGACCAGCAGGCTCTAGGACTTGTCGCTGCAAAGGCGGCATGTGCTCCTTGATGAGAGGGGCCCAGAGGTCGCATGTCCCAGAGCTTGAAGTGGAAGAGATCTCTGGAGTGGTCAGGGAAGGCTTCCTGGAGGAGGGATGCTGAACGGAGCCCTGAGGGCTGGGGAGAAGTCCCCCAGGAGGGAAGGCCCTTCAGATGGGGGCAGTGGGAGGGACGGCCGAGCACAGATGCGGTGGTGGGGGGCCGTGAGAGGCCAGCCTGGATGAGTGGAGGGAATACGTAGGGAAATAAACCAAGAGCACACCAAAAATGTATCGCAGAGGGTCTTGAATGCCAGGCCAGAGCCTTGGCTGTCGTCTGAGAGATACTGAAGTCTCATATTGCAGAGGCCCAAGGTTGGTTGCATGGATGGGGTCACGGGCTGGGGGCTGGGGGCTGGGGCTGGGGGAAGTGCCTGTCCGAAGCCACCCGAGCCATCCCCCAGCCTCCAGCCAGCGCTTGGTGTCCCCCGTGCAAAATTCTCTCTCCCCAGCATGTTCCCCAGTTTGGCTTCCTGGTGGGGGAGGGGACACACACAGACATCAATTCAGTCAAGACTCTGCTCAGTGCCTGTCCCCAAGAGCGAAGCCTTGGCCCGCTGTTCCCATGGCAACCGCCAGTCGGTACGGAGCAGAGGAGGGTGCAGAGCAGGGAGAGCAGCAGGCCCCAGTCTTCACGGGGGACCTTCCCAGTTGGGGTACAGGGGCCTAGAGGAAGTGAGAGCAAAGGCCGGGGGAACCTTAAGGGCCAAGAGATTCCTTTTGTTCTCTGACGGAGGGAAACAAAGTGCTACCTGGAGCCGGAGTCGGCACGGGCAGCCGATTTCCCGTCCCTTCCCTCTTCCCTCCTCCTGAGCCGGGGTGCCCCCTCTGCGTCCTCCAGCTCATTAAAGATAGATGACCCTGGGGAGGGCGGGGGCAGGGGTCACCAGCTGCTGGGGCCTCTCGCCCCGAGAAGGGCTAGGGACCCTGTGCAGGGAGTTTGTGGGCAGGACCACCAGCCCTGGCCGGCCGCAGGGGCAGGAGGGTGAGCCCTGGGAGGCCAGCGCCCGCGGGCGGTCAGCAGCGCGTCCCTAAGAATAGGTACGTGCTAGTGACAAAGACGACGTGGATCGGGAGAGCCATAAATAGCCAGGAGTCTGCTCTGCGGGCGCTGGGCTCTGTTCGGCTGCTTATTCATTGACAGTGGGGCGCTGGCGGGCGGCCGTCGCCAGAGTGGCACAGGGGGACGGAAGGAAGAGCCCGGAGCTGGAGACAGAGAGGCCGGGTTCTAGTCCCAGCCCCGCCGCTCTGTAGCTGAGGCCTAAAGCAAATTGCTTATCGGTCCCTTCCGCTGCCAAGCGAGCTGCCACGGTGTCTGCCTCACAGGGCTACCGCGGGGCTCACGTGACGTGATGGATGTGGAACGGCCTGGCGCGCAGTAGGCATGCAGTGAGAGTTCGCCTCTTTGCTTCCGGAGGCAAATGACGGAGGAGATAAATCCTGCCATAGGGTCTGTGCATCCAAGAAGTGGGATCGGCCAGGCTCTAAGTGCTCGTTTCCCTCGTCCTCTCTCCCCTCTGGCCAGTCTCCCCCGAGCCGGCCTTGGCCCAGCTCTCAAGTGGCCCCAGGGCCAGCCTGTTCCGTGCTCAGGCCCCTCGCCCCCTGCGTGGGGTCAGGGTGGAAGGTGAGGCAGGTGACACGCAGGGCAGGGCCCCCCACGCTGCATGTGCACTACTGAGGCCACTCTCGGCAGTGCTGTCTGTTGCCAGCGACCTTGGCGTAGGGCCGCACTTCACCTGTGCCCTGTGTGTGCTGCTTGCTCCAAGCCGAACCTTATTCAGCACACGGAGTGGGGCTCCCTCCCGCGCCCCACCCCTGCCCTGCCGCACAGAGGCTCCTGCAGAAGGAAGCAGCGCTGGGTTCTTCCCAGAGCCCCCTAGCACTTTCGGCCCGCTGGGGGCTGGGGGAGGCGGTCAGAGCTGTCGCTGCACTCAGGTGTGGGTCGAGTGCGGCTCCGTAGCTCGGCAGCCCTGGCAAGTCTCTCTGGGGGAGTTTTCTTCCTGGGAGTTTGGCCCCATTTAAAGGGCGACCCCTCGTAGGGTGCCTGGTGACTGCAGCACAGGACGGGGCCACCGTGGCTGTGTGCGGGGCCCCAGAGGGCTGGAGCGAGAGCCAGGAGAAGGAAGGCCTGCTGCCTACCAGGCCTTCCCCCACTGCATGGCCTCCTCCTGTGCCTTCCTGAACCCCACTTAACGGGGTCCAGAGGCCCCCAGAGCAGTCCCCGTCCTGCCACCCGACCGCAGCTGGGGCTCAGGCCGCCCGGGACGCAGGCTCCCGCTCACGCCCTTGCCCGCTCCCCTTCACACGCCTTCCTCCACGCTCAGGAGAGCAGGAAGGGGGTTCATTCTTTCCCGAAGAAGGAGAAACTGAGGCCCAGGAAGGCTGAACAGTTTGCTTCTGGGCACCCTTCCAGAAACATGGGGACCCCTGGGCTTGGGGGCAGGGCAGGGCAGGGGGGCGTGGGAGTGGGACCCTCCAGTCCCAGCATGTGCTACCCATGGGAGGCGGGGGGCCGGGGAGAGTGAGGCTGAAGCTCTGCTTTTGGCTGCAGCTGGTTCCCAGGCTCCTGCGTTGGACCTGGACGGAAGAGAATTCTGGATGATCTGATGAGGTGGCAGGGAACAGCCATCGGCCTTGGCAAGCAGGCGGCCCAACCTGCCTGCCAGACCCTCTAGGAAGGTTCTCCCGTGGCCAGAAGCTTTACAGGTTTCAGAGCTGGGACAAAGCCGAGCGGGGGTGGGGGGGTGGGGGGAGGAGGGCTCCCTCGAGGAAGTGCTGGACGGGAGTGGTAGCTGCCAGCAGGGCCGGGCGGGCGGGCTGGCCTGCGGCCCCAAGTCCTGGAGGTGGGGAAATGCGTGGCCTGGCCTGCGGCCCGGCCCTCCTCTGCTCTCTGGCAGTCCCGAGTCTCATTCATTCCGTAGTGAGGACGGGCCCCGTCCTGTGGTCTGCAGCGTGCGGGATTCTAGCACGTCCATCAGGAAGGGCCTGCTGGTGCCCAGCCGTGTCGTCCTCGTTGTCATTTTATAATCTGTTTTGGAAAAAGCACGGACTTCAGATCACACTGGGATTCAGATCCCTGCCATACCACCTACACAAGCTGTGTGACTTCAGGGAGTTAATTGACCTCTCTGAGCCGAGCATCTATAAAAGGGAATAGTTATGCTTACCTCCCTCCCCGCCGGGTTGCTCTGTTACAAAGACAGAAAGTCTATGCATGTTTAGCACCCTGCTCGGCACGTAGAACACACTCAGGAAAAGCTGTCTCCTTTCCTCTCCCTTCCCTCCTGCCTCGGAGAACATGGGCCCCTTCGTGATGACTCTTCCGCAAACCCTAAGTACCGCCGTGGGATTTCTCTGCCCTCTTAGATGGAAGTCTTTCTTAAAGCTAACCTAGCTCCTTCTTGCTTCAGGTGGCGCCCAAACCCTGGGGGACGTTCCTCTGGCTTTGTCTAAGCCCGCCCCTTTTGGTGGGCAGTGGGACCATCCTGGAGGTGGGGAGGCAGGCTGGTGGCAGATGGGCTGGGTCGGCGGGTCCCCAGTGGTGGGCAGCAGAGGGTTGAAGGGATCAGTGACACAGAAGGCGTTTCCAGAAACGAGAACCCTCCAGGGAGGCAGTCAGGCGGGGCAGACGCCAGCTCTTTGATGTAGAAGCAGATGCTGTGCAGGCCGTGCGGGCAGGGGAGGAGGGAGGTGTGAGCGGCCCCAGGCAGAGGGAGCACCCCTTCTGGACAGCCTGCCTTGCCCGCGCCTCGCCCCCAGCTCTCTCCCTCAGGATCCTCCTTTTTATTTTTTATTTTTTTGGAGACAGAGTCTCATTCTCTTGCCTGGGCTAGAGTTCCATGGCGTCAGCCTAGCTCACAGCAACCTCAAACTCCTGGGCTCAAGCCATCCTCCTGCCTCAGCCTCCCGAGTAGCTGGGACCACAGGCATGTGCCACCATGCCCGGCTAATTTTTTCTATATATGTTTAGTTGTCCAATTAATTTCTTTCTATTTTTAGTAGAGACGGGGTCTCGCTCTTGCTCAGGCTGGTTTGGATCTCCTGACCTTGAGCGATCCTCCCGCCTCGGCCTCCCAGAGTGCTAGGATTACAGGCGTGAGCCACCGCGCCCGGCCCCAGAATCCTCCTTAAAGCCTGACCTTCTCCTCCTCCATCCCTGGGCGCTTGGAGATCAGCAGGCTGCGTCATCTTGACCACGTCACTGCCACGCCATGGAACCTCAGTCTCCCTGTCTGTCAGACCACCTCTGGGGCTTGTGCCAGCTCTGACTTTTGATGCGGGTTCACTTCCAGCCTCTCGCAGGCTTGCAGCAGGGCCGTCTGCACCGGCCCGTGCACGGGCTGGCCAGATCTTACACCGGCAGCCCAGCCCCTGCCACGTCTGCTGTGTCTCCCACTCCACCCCGTTCTCACCCCAAAACCACGCCTCCTCCCCCACTGTGCAGCAGCCATTGTATTTGAGGTGTTGTGTAGGGATGTAGAATGCAAACGACAGCCCTCCAGAAGGAGGAAGGGATGAAATCTGAGCAACAGCTCTGGGAGTTATATGCTGTCACCCCACTTTACAGGTGAGAGAACTCAGGCACAGAGGGTAAGTACTTTGCCCAAGGTCACAAGGCTCGTTAGTGGTAAAGCTGGGATTCGACCAGGACTCCCTGACTCCATGTCCCGTGACCTCCCATGATCTAATGCCCAGAGCCAGTCCTTCTGTCTTGTGGCTCAGCCATTGCTTGGGCTGTACCATTACTCAACCCGGGACTCGCCCTGTTCCCTCCTTCTCTTCCTTTGGTTTCAGATCAGTGGCTCCCTCTTCCAGGAGCCCCTCCCTGATTGCCCCAACCCATCCTCACTGTACCATTTTCTAGTCTGTCCCCAACGGAAGCTCTGCCCCCCAGCCCTGATGATGCCTGCTGGCAGCTGTGCACGCCAGCCTCTTGGCTGCAGGCTCCCAGGGGCACGCCCCACTATGCGGGTTATCCGAATCCTGCAGACAGGGGCCTAGGTGGAAGCCGGTGGCTGCTGGGCGGGGCACAGCCCTGAAGGATCTGAGCGGCTGATCGGTGCTTCAGGGGCCGTGCGGGTCTGCTCACTGGACTCGCCCCTCTCTGCAGTGCAGCCACGTCCAGGAGAATTGGCTGGGCTTCGTACCCTATGCAGGGCAAGACTGCCAAGGCCTGGGCTGCGGAGCTCAGGAAAGGGCTGGCACACAGACTTCCGGTGCGGGCAGGGCCCGGACAGGCAGGTCTGCTTCCATCAAAGCAGTGGCATCTTCAGAGGAGCTGCCTTTTGTCACTTGGCCACTGGCAGCTTCTGGGAAAGGAACTGATGTCAGGGATTTAGGGGCAGGCGTGAGAACGGGGCCCGCATGGGGGTGGGAATGGGTAGTTTGCAGGGCGGCAAACGACAAAAGCCTGCCCTCCCCTTTGCTGCCAGTTCTCTCCTGCAGCGAGCTGGAATATTCCTTCTCAGGCAAGCCTCTGATGACTCTGGCCTCGGTGGCAGGGCCCCAGGAGCCTCAGGATGAGCCCCGTCTGTAAAACGGACTCGAAAGTACACCATAGGCAGACAATTTATAGGAAAAAAGCCAGTGACGTCCATCCGTATAGACCAACCCCGTGGGCTCTAGCGGTGCAACAATGCAATGATGTGGCTGTCACCACTTAAAATGTGGTGCGTGCAACTGAGGAACGGAATTTAAAACTTCATTTAATTTTAATTAATTTAAATATAAAAGATGCTCAGCATCATTAGTCATCAGGGAAATGCAAATTGGATCTACAGTGAGATACCACTTCACGCCCACTAGCATGGCTGTGATCAAAAAGACAATGACAAGTGTCAGCGAGGATGTGCAGAAACTGGAGCTCTCGTGCCCCGCTGGTGGGAATGAGAAAAAGGGGCAGCCAGTTTGGGAAACAAGTCTGGCAGCTCCTCAAAATGTTAAATATAGAGTTACCATACGACCCAGCACTGTACTCCTAGGCATGTGTCCAAGAGAAATGAAAACAAATGTCCGCATAAGAACTTGGACGTGAATTTTCATGGCTGCTTCATTCACAACAGGCCAAAAGTGGCGATGACCCAAATGCCTACTGAATGAATGGATAAACGAAAGGTCGGTATATCCACAAAACGGAATATTATTCAGCCATGAAAAGACGCGTGCTACAGCGTGGAGGAACCTTGAAGACACTGTGCTAAGTGGAAGGAGCTGGTCACAAAAGGCCACATGGTGTGTGATGACATTTATGTGAAATGTCAGAATAGGCAGATCCATAGAGACAGAATGGGAATTGGTGGCTGCCAGGAGCTGGAGCAAGGGGAGACTGGGGAATGACTGCGAATGGGTACAGGGCTGCTTTTTGGAGTGGCAAAAATATTCTGGAGGCCGGGCGCGGTGGCTCACGCCTGTAATCCTAGCTCTTGGGGAGGCCGAGGCAGTAGGATCGCTCAAGGTCAGGAGTTCAAAACCAGCCTGAGCAAGAGCGACACCCTGTCTCTACTAAAAACAGAAAGAAATTAATTGGACGACTAAAAATATATAGAAAAAATTAGCCGGGCATGGTGGCGCATGCCTGTAGTCCCCGCTACTCGGGAGGCTGAGGCAGGAGGATCGCTTGAGCCCAGGAGTTGGAGGTTGCTGTGAGCTAGGCTGATGCCACGGCACTCTAGCCCGGGCAACAGAGTGAGACTCTGTCTCAAAAAAAAAAAAAATTCTGCAATTAGAGAGTAGTGGTGGTTATACAGTATTGCCAACGTACTGAAAACCACTGAATTGTACACTTCTATAAGGGCGAATTTTATGGTGTGTGAGTTGTATCTGTTCTATATCCTGCCATCTCTGTCTAGCGGCTACAATATTGGACAATGCAGCTCTAGAGTCGGGCTATCTGGGTTCAAATTCTGGCTTTGCCATGTACTGTTGTGTTTCCTTGGACAGCTTACTTAACCTCCCCGGGCTTCAGTTTTCTCATCTGTAAAATGGGGATAATAACCGGACTGCCTCAGAGGGTTGTCATGAAGACTGAGTGGCCTACTTATAGGTAAAGCTCCTAGAACAGTGCCCGGCACTCAGCGCTGCAGGAGAGTCAGCCAATGGTAACATTACTAGTGTCACAACCAGAAATCCCCAGGGGGCTCTTCCCGTTGTCACCGGCACCTGGACCCAGCCCCTCCCCACTTCTCCCACCCGGTCCCCACCCTCCCCTTGCCTGCAGATGGTGCTCTCTGCTGTGGACACTGTTGCTATAACAACCACCCCCAGCTCCCAGCAGCAGCGACTTCTCCTGAGCAGAGAGTCACGTGCAGGTCTGGGCAGCATCGCTAATGGAAGCTGTCTCCACTGAACCCCGAGGGTCACTGGGCAGGGGAGTCGGGGCCTGTCAGGACGCAGGGCCACGTCCCCAGGCTGAGACTGATGGGCGGTGTTCTGCAGGAGGCCTGCCCTCTAGGCCCAGCCCTGGAGTCCCAGTCTTTGAATGAGAGAAGACTGAGTATGGGCAAGAATCCGCTCTCTGATCCTGTCACCCGACATTCAAAGGGACATGGGGCAGGGGGGCATAAAGAAGGATTAGAAATTAGCACTCCTTCCAAACAGGGCTCGAGGCCCGGCGTCCTCTCCTGGCCCCACAGCCCTCAGCATTGACGACCCTTGACCTGACAGTCCGTCCCTAAGGCGATACCGGAGGTGGATGTTAGGGAGTGGCTGTGGGGCTGTCGCTTTCCCCTGGAACGCTAAGCCCAGTCCCCAGGTTCACTGCCAAGGCTGCACGTGTGCACGGGGCCGAGCAAGGCTGAGCTGTCCCGTAACGGGCTGTGGCCGTTACGGGAATGGGTCGTAGTGTGGGGTTGCCCTCGGTTCCCTTCCTGCCCTCGGCTCTCTGCAGAGAAAGGCTGCCACGCTCTGCCCGGAAAGGGCCAGGCGGGTGGGGTGGAGGTCAGGCAGGCTACCTGCCTCAAGAACGCTGCCGAGGAGCAGAGGCGAGCCCCCTCCCCGAGCACGGATTTAAACCTGATCCACTTCCCCAGGGCATTGAAGCCCAAAGTGCAGCTGGAGTCTCTCTGGAACTTGGGCCCTGAATCTGAGCTTGCCAAGTGGGGCCCACGGGTGCCCGGAGCCCAGGGCGGGCTGCCAGTCGCCAGGAGCCAGGCCCTGCTCCCGCTGCCCGAGGACAGGGCAGCCTCCCATGTCAGCGGCTGCAGACTCTCCGCCGTTCTCCCAGGCTGGCGGCACAGCCTGAGCACCAGGCCTGGGGTCGGGAAGGACGTCAGCGCTGGGAGTGCAGAGCTCAGGGGCAGAGGAGTCGTGCTAAGCAGAATACCGAGGGAAAGAGACCTTCTGCGGGGCTGCGCCCAAGCCTGAGTGGGAGACAGCTGCTCATCTCGCAGCACTGCGGCAGCCCCAGGCCAACGCCGCTGAGAGCCGCAGTGCCCCCTGGTGGCCCTTCTCAGCAACAAGCCCAGAGACCCTGGCATCCTCTGCAGAGCAGGACGCAGGTGCACAGTGGCTCCTGGTACCCAAAGCCGGGGGAAGCAGGAGTGGGGTTTCCCAGAGAACACACGGTGCACTTGTGCCCAGAGAGCAGACCTGGTCTGAAGGCCAGCCCGCCCTGCCCGGCTGCCTGGCATCAGGAGGTCAAGCCCTGGTTTGTAGGCGGACATCCCATTCTGGTGGCGTGTGTGCAACAAAACCTAAGGAGTTCCCAGAACGCGACACCACGCATGACCTCACCCACGGTGGGAGCCGGCAAAGACGGGATTGCTGGGCCCCGTCCCCATGCTGCTGAATCAGAACCTCCGGGAGTAACACCCTAGCTTCTGCATTTTGACACACTCCGGGAGAAAAGATGCTTATGTGGGCTTCAGCCAAGTCCAGAACCACAGAAGCAGACCGCCGAAGCTGGTAGGAGCTTGAACATCCTCTACCCAGCTCCCTTATTTATAGATAGGGAAACCGAGGCTCAGAGAGGGGAAGTAATTTACCCAAGCCCCCATAACTAATTAGTGTGTGCCGACAGGAAGCCCAAGCTAGAGCTCTTTTTGCACGTCCTAAACTGCCTCCCCCACACTCCCTGCTTCATGACTGTTCTCAGCCCAGAGCCCAGTGGTCACACCTCACCGAGGGTCCCCAGCCTAAGTCTTCTCGCTCAACGGAAATCAAAGCTGTAGGTGATCTGGAAAGACGCCTGCCCGGCAGTGCCAGGCTGGGTGGCCACGCATGCCTCTTTCTGGCCCCACACTTGCTTCTGTTTCCTAGTTTTTCCTTCCTTGCCTCACACACCCGTGTGGCCAGCACGTTCGTCTTCAGTCCCGGCCCTTTCTGGGTATGTGGCCCCACGCAGCAAACAGCAGGAAAGCCACCGAGCCCTCGTCTCCAGCTCAGCCCACTCGCCGATTTGAGAGGGCACAGGATTTTCCAGGGCGAGGATCAAAACCCGGGGAGCTCCCCTGGGGAGCCGGAGAACGCAGCAGCGAGGAGTGTGCGATGTGCCACGCTGCGGGGGCTCGGTGACAACTGCCTCTGACAATATTGTGACTTCAGTGGGGGGGATGAGGGATTAGTAACAGAATACACAGTCCCCTGCCTGCACGCTCCGTGGAAGTAGGGTGTCTTGGCGTGGGGGCCGCTAGTGTCTGCTCTGGGGCTTCTGGGGGCACCAGATGGCGAGGAAAAGGGCAGGGGGAGGGGATGGGGTTGCCGTAGGGACAGTTACCGTGCGCTGTCTGAGGGCAGAGGACACTTGCACTCGGGGTCACCTGTCGATTTTCAGTGCCTTGAGACACTGCAGGATTGAGCCTTTGCGGTGAGCTCGGTGCAAGGTTGCTGGCCGCAAGAACCCACAGAACCCACCTCCTCCGATCTCTGAGCAGCGGGTAGAGACCTGGAATTCACTGTTAGACCAAAGAGTGCGCGGAGATGGGCCTGCGGTGCCCTCTCTGCTGCAGCTTGAAGGCTTATGCCCTTGAGTGGAGGAAAGCGATAGACATGATTCAGATTCCCAGAGACATTTGACTTATTGCGAGCACAAAATGACCATCAGCAAACGCCGGTTGTGATGTGTTAAAAAAAAAACAAAACAAAAACCCCAAGGGTTTTTCTGCAGTTGTCATAACAAATATTTGGAGAAAGTGGCCCGCTGGCTAGGGCTGCCAATCTTTTTGTTAGAGAGATACTTGCGTTCATAACGGCTTTTATTAAAATGATAGTTGGCCTATTATACAAAGAGCCCAAACTGTGACAAATTTCGGAACTTAGAGAAGACCTGGACCTTACCCTTCAGATCTAGTAGGGTCAGGAAAGATTTTTTTTTTCTCTTCTTAGGAGTTGTTGAGAAAGAGGGTGTGTGTGTGTGTGTGTGTGTGTGATGCTTGCGTGATCCTTCTGGTCTGGTCTCCAGGTCGTTTAGTCTATCCTGGTTTTCTAAGTGGACCTAGTCCCCAACCATCCCACGTGGTTAGCTTGTGTTGCAGCTCACCTCCTCTGGGACACACCAGCCTGCAGCGTGCGGCTGGGCCAGGAGTCACACCTGTCCTGCCATTTGCAACCTGGGTGGCACCGAGCAAGCCCTTCCTCTATCTGGGCCTGAGTGATAAGTTCTCCCCCCACCCCATCTATAAAACGAGAAGGCAGAGGATCTTTCTGAACGGTGGAAAATGTTCTTCCTCCTGGCTCACGTCTCTGCTCCTGTTGGTTCCCACTCACTCGTCCAGGCACTCACAGCGAAAGCCAGTCTAGAAGGAGGATGCAAATCCAGTCCTCTGTGGCCTCTGCCCTGGGCTAAACTACTAATGTGGGCTCTGAAACATGGGTGGAAGTAATTAAGATTTCAACAGGCAGTTACTGCAGTTTACTTAATTGTCAGCTAATAATTAAAGTTTTATAGAACTTGGGGAAATTTGGCTGCTGGGTGAGGGATCCCTGGGAGCCTCCTTCTTCCTGAACTTCCCTGAATCTGTTGGGTTATTACGCTCAGCTGGAGGGAAATAACGCCCCAGTCATTGCTACCTGGGATCGTAGACCGCTGGCCGGAGGAGGTCAGGACATCCCACAGCTGAGGCTGGCTCCAAGGGAAAGAGGTTGAAGATGTAATTGTCAGTGCAGTAAGGGGGGGCAGTCAGGCCTGCTGACACAGAGACAAGGTTTTGTTACTACCTCGTCCACCCCCAGCTCAGGTGTGAGGGCCTTACCCAGCCAGAGTGAGGGCTCAGAGGAGAATGTAGAGTCCGTCTGAGCTGCACCCTGTAGGGACGACACGTACCCCTCATCTGCAAATGAAAGAGACAGGGAGCCAGCTCCAGCGCCAGCTGAGTGTGCTCACCCACCCCTCTGTGCCTTCCATCTGTAGAGCACCTACTGTGTGCCGGGCACCATGCTCTAAAGCATGGTAGTGAATTAGCTCTTCAAGCCTCACAATGACCCTACCAACTGGGTATCACTTCTCTCCCCATTTTACAGAGGGGTAAAACTGCAGTAAGGTGAGATGACTTCTTCAAGGTCAAACAAGCTAGGAAGGGACAGTGCCAGGACCTGAAACTCGGGTCTTTCTGATGGTAAGAACTTATGTTCTTGCCACTACACCACACCGGCAGTTTGCCCCGGTGTCTTGGTGTCAGCGAGCTCGTGGTCCTGGGGAAGCCGGTTTCTCCTGTTCTGACATTGGAGCGGATAGAGGGACCCTGTGTACCGTCATCCTCCCAGAGCACCCCGGCCCATTCCTTCTCTAGGTTAAGCCGCCTCTTTTCCTCTAGCATTTTTTAGGGTTCTTTCTCCCTCCCCTTCAATGGGAGACAGGTCGCCGTAAATCTCTCCGTGCATACGTCTGCAGAATTGCAGAGCTGCACAAGGGTCTCTACAAACTCCGGCCTGGACCACAAGTAGGGGTGTGTGTCTGGGGGTAGGTCTGTGTATTTTGAGGTGCTGCTTTTTAGTGGAAAGGGCAGAGGCTTTGGAGTCAGACAAACCTGTGAATAATCTTCTAGCTCAAATTAAATAACATGGAAAACCCCTTGTTTCAAACATTCAGTAGCTGGGCGTTATTTGCATTTGTGTGTGTGTGTGTCCAGTATATTTGATTACCAGTCCTTGCCCCAAAGACTCTTGATGCGGACAGGATGCTCTCTGTGGTCCTGTGTAAGAGCCAACAGTGTGCAGAAAGAAACACACCCTGCCCTGCAGATGCCCGAGTGCATGCTGGGAGGAGGCTGCCGTTTGCGGCGACTGTGAGTTGCCATGGTGATGGCTGGGTTGGGGGAGACTCTTGCATCTCCTCTGAGCCTGGAGAGCACACGTCCTCCCGGGGTGCTGCGTTTTCAGGGAACGGCTCGGAAGAGCAGCCCAGGATAACATCATGAGCTCCCCTCGCAGACCTCGGTGTCCCCCTGGGACTGCTAGGAGCCCACCTGGCCTCCCGCCAATCCTGCTTGTCGAATGCACACTCCACTCCTGCAGCTGGGCCTTGTTCTGTTGGCACTGAGAGAGCATAAGACTGTGTATGTGTGGTGTGGGGGGATTGTCCTGGGCTGGCGTCCAGTGAAGGGGGAAGGTGCACTCTGCTAGCCAGAGCTAGCCTGGCCAGAGCTGGGCCAGCCTGCAGAGTACCTTGTTCTAATTTGCACAAAGCTGCCACATAGGCTGGACTGCTCTGAGCACGTCCCAGGCTGAGGGATACTGAAGGAGGAGATGAGCCACCAGACTGCTTCATCTCTGCCACGCCGGGGCTCTAATTTGTCCCCTAGGCTGACCCCACACTCAGACCAGACTTTTTTTTTTTTGAGACTGAGTCTTGCTTTTTACTCCCGGGCTAGAGTGCAGTGGCATCATCATAACTCACAGCAACCTCAAACTCCTGGGCTCAAGTGATCCTTCTGCCTCAGCCTCCCACATAGGTGGGACTGCTAGATGGGCTAATTTTTTCTAATTTTAGTAGAGACGGGATATCACTCTTGCTCAGGCTGGTCTCGAACGCCTGAGCTCAGGCACTCCTCCCGCCTTGGACTGTCAGAGTGCTAGGATTACGGGTGTGAACCACCGCGCCCGGCCCAGCCCAGACATTTGACTTAGCCAGTAAAAGAAATCATTGAACTTTAAGGTTCTTGTCATCACAAATGTGCCTCAAATACCTTCTCCCCATTCCTGATCCTCACCGTTGGGGGACAAGGTGAGAAACGGGTGAAACTTAGTTATCCGAGTTGGGGATGGAGGTGCGGGAAGGTGAAGGAGAGCGTGAGAGGTGACATAAATTCTCTTGCAAATGCAACTTGCTCATATCGTTAAGCTACACGTGTAAAAATTCGCTTTCAGGGTCATGGGTGTAAATGTCAAATTGCCCCCCACCCCCCAACCTAAGCAAAGTGTCTGCAGCCCCTCCAGCTGCAGAGGCCTTCCCTGTAGATGCATTAAATCTTCCTGGCCTGGGGCTGCGCTGTACACCCCCAGGAATGTGTCTGTCTGTCACCCAAGGGTGAGGAGGACAGCCGGGCTTCTCAGGAGCCCCCACCCACCAGACCCGCAGCGCTGAGCCTTGAAGAAGCAGAGTGTCATGCCCAAGGTGGCCACCAGGGGACACTGCTGGGGCACAGAGGGGGGCCCTTTAGGGTGTAGCTCCCTGCAGGACCAATCTCCACCTGAGGGCTGGGAGCAGGTCCCTGCCACCCCCCAAGCAGATCAGGCTCTGTCCTAAGCCCCTCCCCTGCGTGCCCCCAGCCTGCCCCTGTGGGAAGCTGCCCGGAGTCAGGTGTTCTTCCCTTAGTGACCTCCAGCGAGTCACCCCCTCCCTCGACCTCAGCCTCCCGTCTCTCCAGTGGCAGGGATGGACTGAGCCACTTCCCAGGGCCCCGTGGCTCTAATGTTTGGCCAGTCTAGGAGACTGTGAGGCAATCCCGCCACACTCCGCTGACCTGGGAGTGAGGTGGGGACTGGGGCGGGGGTCTTTGTGAAGGAAGAGATAAGGGGAGAGAGGGCACCGTGACTGGTGTCATGAGAAGTAGCAATGCGTCTCTTCCGTCGTCACCACTGGGGCATTCAGATCTAGGCTCCTACCACCCTGCTCTATGTCCCAGGGCCCGGATCACTAGGGAATGCAGGGTGACCCTCCTGAGGCTGGTGTGGCTTGAACATTTTTCTTTCAAAAACAAAAGAAAAGACATTTTCCTCATGCGACATGTATCCATCCACTTTTGGAACATATTTTTTTGAAATTTGAAAAATTGCGGTAGTGTTCACCCATTCTTAAGGTGTTCACTAAGCACCTTCTGTGCACAGTGACTGTGCTTGATGCTAGTGACATGTCAGAACAAATACGAGTTTCCTCCTGGGCTCAGCTCTGCCTGTGCTACATACTAGACTCGTGACCTTGGGCAGCTCACTTGTTTCTCGGTTTTCTCATCTGTAAAGTGGGACAGTAGCATCAGTCTCCTAGAACTGTTGTACGGATTCGAGCAGAGGATGCGTGCAAAGGGCCTGGCGCACACAGAAGGCTCTGAGTTACTCTCGGTCACCCTCCTCCTTGGGAATGTGCACCCCTTGGAGATGTCTGTGCCCGTCCCTCATCCCTGCCAAACCCACAGAAAGACAGC
The DNA here is from genome assembly GCA_008750895.1 of Mirza zaza. Classification (NCBI taxonomy): domain Eukaryota; kingdom Metazoa; phylum Chordata; class Mammalia; order Primates; family Cheirogaleidae; genus Mirza; species Mirza zaza. The sequence continues at coordinate 11,633 of VSMD01062752.1, read as the reverse complement.
ATCACCCTGGCCCAGAAACCCACACCTTGGCACTGTGTTCTTGGTCCCCACGTAGGCATTTGAGAACCACACTTTGAAGTATACATGTTCACTTTCTGACCCTGTCTGTGTCCCTCGCCAAGCCTTCGGTTAAAGCCACGGAATGGCTTACAAGGTGACGCTAGGCCAGGATAAACAGGCAGCCACGAAGGTGATGCCAGGGCTGGAGCCAGAGCTCAGGCCCCTGGAACGGACGCCTGCCGTTCATGCCTGCTCCTTGCCTCCCGCACAGAACCTGCACACGGGGCTGACCATGAACGGAGGGAGGGGACAGGAGAGGTGGCCTGGCCTGGGCGTGGAGCTGGTTCTCAGAAAAGGTACCCAGAGGCCCTGGACAGCACAGGGCAGCTGTTCCCCGCCCGCCCCTCCCAGCCTCTCCTCTGCCTACGAGACAATCAGGCAGCCGCCTGCCAGCCGCCAGAGCCCAGTGTTGGGGGGGAAAGACCTCTTGAAGGGATTCAGCAATGTTCCCTTTGGCAGCCAGAAGAGGCCCGTACTCCCGCCGCATCTACGAGGAGGGTTGGGGACGGTGTGGGAGGGAAGCAGCCTGCAGAGCCAGAGTTCTCGGGGATTCTCTGTCCTCTCACCGTCATCTTTTTTACTCAGTCCCTGGGTCTCTCCTGCAGATTGTCCTTCAGGGTGGCACTGGGGGCTTTGGCTGCGTTCAGTGGCAGTAGGTCCCCCAGTAAGAGATGAGCCACGGGTCGGGACCTCTTCGTTACTGTCCCTAGGGTCTGATGTGGGGACCGACACAAAGTGTGTGTTTGATAAAAACGTATCGGATGGATTGAAGGAAGGTAGGAAGGAGAAAGTTCTTCGAGTTCCTTCCTGCTCAGGCACCACTTGGTCATTGGGATGCCATTTTCACCCTGGAAAGGAGGTGGGAAAAGTCTCTGTTTGCTGTTGTCGATGCTCACCTGTCCGGGCTGATGTCACCCTGCTTGGAAACCGAGGTTGGATAAAGCGATCCCTGGTCACTTAGGAGTCTGCGGACGGGGCCACACCCACGTGTGCTCCTCACTCAGGGCTGCGCCATTCGTGCGGGAACTGCCCAGCGCTCAGTCCTGGTTCCAAAAAATGACTGCCCATCCCCTCCTCCTCCCCACCAGCCACCTCCCCGGCAGGGGGCTGTATTGAACTGTCCTCCCTGACCCCAGAGAGGGTCCCAGCTGCTACCAGTCGGCACCTGGGGCTCCGGTGTGCCGAATCCCTCTCGCATCAGCTCCTCAGAGCCGACTGTTAGCATCTCTTCCTGACCTTGTGGTCAGTGACATCGTGTTGGTGGACTGGCCGTGGCCGTGGTAGGAGTATTTACACCACAGAGATTGGCAATCACTGCGCAGCAGGGCGTCGGGAGCCGGTAGTTGAACGTTGACCAGCACACCACGGGAGGGGGGTCTCGGGCAGATGTTCTAGCTGGTCTCCTCGATGGGAGAGCTTACCTGTGCCCCCTGCCCCCGTGAGGAGCGGGGCCTCTGCAAGACAAAGCCAGGGGTGGAGGCGGCTCCTTGGGGGGCTGAGAGGGGTGCAGCGCACAGAAGGCCGAGGGGCTGGGCTTCAGAGGGCGCCAGGGCCTTTGGGAGGCCCACTCTGCCGCCGGCTGTCTTTGGGGAAGGAGGAGAGCGGTGACTGCCGTGCCGGGGGACGTGGTCAGCCTCCCCTTGGCCGACCCTAGTCCTGTCCACTCATCCAATTCCCCCTTCCCTCCCTCCAGACCCAGAGTCCCAGAGGAAGAGGACGGTGCAGAATGTCCTGGATCTTCGTCAGAACCTGGAAGAGACCATGTCCAGCCTGCGAGGGTCCCAGGTGACTCACAGGTGAGCTCCAGCTGCAGAGGGGGTCATGCCCTCTGCTCCCCTCGTCCTCTCCCCCAAGCTCCGCACCTCTGCGTGGGCGCGGCAGGTCACCGGGTGGCACACCGGGCGCACAGGTTGTCCGAGCCCCACGGAGCCACCGCTGAAGGGAGAGGGGAAGTCGAGTCATCTCGACAAAAGCGGCCCAGCTCTGCTTTGTGTCTGCTGGGCCTGAGCCTTCAGTTTCGTTTAAGCAAATCAGTTTGAGAATCACCAGCAGAGGGGCTGAAGCCCGAGCCGCCACAGCTTGGCGTGGGATTTTGATGCTCACGCTCCCTCCTTAGACCTCAGTCTCCTCATCCGCCAGCAGCGGTTTCACTGCATGCCCCGCTCCTACCGCAGTTTCCTAGTTCTGGGGTTCCAGACTCGCTGCCTTGCTCGACCCCTGGGCCTCTTCCCTCCGCCACTTAGGTGCCCTCCGGCCTTTCCGGCAGCCACTGGGGGAAGCCTGAGTGCTCAGCGGGGCCCACACAGTGTCACCCCAGCTCCGTGCTTGGGGTCCCTCCAGCCCAGGCCTGGCAGAGCTCCCACCCCCTCCAGCTGCGGGGGGCACTCGCCCCACCCCGGCACCTCTCCCTGCAGCAGCGTCCTGGCCGCAGCCTCTGCCATGACTCAGAATTTCCCCTGCCGGCTCCTGGGGCTGCCCGGATGAGCTCATGCTGTCAGCTCCAGGGGGGCAGAGGGCTGGGCTAAGCTCTGGGGACAGAAGGAGGGAGAGCAGGCAGCCAGGACTGGGAAATCGTGGGGGGTGTGGAGCAGGAAGGCTGCGTGAGGGATAGGAAGCCCCACCCCCAGTTGGACTGGAAGTAGATTCCTCCCCACATCCTAGGGTTGGAAAGTTGAGAGCAAAGTTGGGACATAGGGGCAATGGAAAAGGGCTTTTCTTAGCCCAATGTGTGGCCAGACCAAGTTGTATCTAGACACATTTACATACCTCCAAAGACGGAGAACTCACTATCTTTCAAGCTTCCCAGTGCACTGTGGGATTACAGCGACCACGGTGTGGAACTGCACTTGGTCTCCAGCAGCTTTCGTCCGCTGGCTCTAGTTCTTCCTATTTAGAGCATCCTTCTCCTTCCTTGCACTACTCCCACATCCCCACCCGTGCCCCATCTCAGCCCTGCACTCCCAGCCATCTAGAATGCTTTAAATGACAAGACAGGTCAGAGCTTCTCTCTGGGATTATCTCTGCTCAGGCCAGTGGGACCCTGACTACTGAACGGGAGGTGACCAGGGGATTTCAAGAAGAAGCGTGGATGGCTCAGCACAGGCCCCCTTCCATCTGTCCCCCACCTGCGTCCCTCGCAGCCCTGGGCAGGAGCCCTAACTGGAGCCGGGGGCTTGCCCAGCTTGGCTCACCAGTGTAGGGCCCAGCAAGTGACACCTTGAACATCTTCCTCGCCCCATCCAGGGAAGTTGTTGGAACATCTCTCAGCGCCAGGTCACCCGTCTCAGTCTCACGCCAAAGAAGCCAGAAAATGCTTAGTTGCAGAGAGGGTCACACCCCAGATGAGTCACTTGCAGGGGAAGGGCTGAGGTTGCAGCTCCAGCCCCTGGTGCCAAGGACTCTGGGCTCAGCCCTCAGCCCACACTAAGCACGGCAGCATGACCCAGGCAGGTGCTGCTGTTTTCTGCTTCTGGAGAGGAAGGGGAGGCCTAGGCCCTTTTGCATAAAGCGGACTGGTTGGGCCGGGCGCGGTGGCTCACGCCTGTAATCCTAGCACTCTGGGAGGCCGAGGCGGGCGGATTGCTCCAGGTCAGGAGTTCGAAACCAGCCTGAGCAAGAGCGAGACCCCGTCTCTACTACAAATAGAAAGAAATTAATTGGCCAACTAACATATATATAGAAAAAATTAGCCGGGCGTGGTGGCGCATGCCTGTAGTCCCAGCTACTCGGGAGGCTGAGGCAGAAGGATCACTCGAGCCCAGGAGTTTGAGGTTGCTGTGAGCTAGGCTGACGCCACAGCACTCACTCTAGCCTGGGCAACAAAGTGAGACTCTGTCTCTAAAAAATGAAAAAATAAATAAAGCGGACTGGTTGGAGGACTGAGCCTCAGGCCTCTGGCTTCTGTCTCCTTTATGGGACGGGACCCAGAGCCCTGGAGCTGGTTTCTCTGTTTACTGCGGAGCCGCAGCCGCTTCCTCTCTTAGGCTTTGGTTTATGTTCTTCCTGTGCCACACTTCCGTAGCCAACACGAAACAGTGATTCCCTCACTTTTTATGGCTCTTTTACTTTTTACTTTTTTTTTTTTTTTCTTACTCTGTTGCCCGGGCTACAGTGCTGTGGCGTCAGCCTAGCTCACAGCGACCTCAAACTCCTGGGCTCAAGGGATCCTCCTGCCTCAGCCTCCCCTGAGTAGCCGGGGCTACAAGCCCTAACCCTAACCCTAATGCCTGGCTAGTTTTTTTTTAATTTTTTGTAGAGGTGGAGTCTCACTGCGTTGCTCAGGCTGATCTTGTCAAACTCCTGGCCTCAACCGATCCTCCTGCCTCAGCCTCCCAAAGTGTTAGAATGACAGGCATGGGCCACTGTGCCCAGCCTCTTTTATCTCTTTAAGGGGTTTCCATCCATGAGCCCTTCCCTCGGCCCTGGGAGTGGACAGGGTATCTGCACGTTCCCTGGGCAGGAGCCACTGAGGCTGGGGAGAGGGAGGCCCCTGCTAGAGTCGCCCAGGCTAACTAGGGCAGGTCCTGCACTCGGCATGCTCGGAGGGTTTGCCAGGCCCAGCGCTGGGCGCCAACCCCTCAGAACAAAGCCCGAGTTCCCCCTGAGGAGCCTGCAGTCTGGCGAGTGCTCCCAGCAAGGCTGCTCTCACCAGGAACTCACGGGACAACTCTAGATTCGGTTCCTTCTCAGAAGCCTTTACTCCTGTTCTGCACCCTCTGTTTGTCCCGGTTCATCTCCCCGAGCCGGGAGAGTGTGGGTCAGAGATAAGACTCGAGGGAAATGAAACTCTGTCCTCCCCAGAGAGAGGAAGCTGGAGCGTGGGTGCAGGGCTGGAAGGATCTGGCCGGGCGCCGTGCCTCACGCCTGTCATCCTAGCTCTCTGGGAGGCTGAGGCAGGAGGATCGGTCGAGGTCAGGAGTTCGGAACCAGCCTGAGCAAGAGCGAGACCCTGTCTCTACTAAAAAATAGAAATAAATTAATTGGCCAACTAAAAAAAAAATATATATATATATATATATAGAGAGAGAGAGAGAGAGAGAGAAAATTAGCCAGGCACGGTGGCACATGCCTGTAGTCCCAGCTACTTGGGAGGCTGAGGCAGGAGGATCGTTTGAGCCCAGGAGTTTGAGGTTGCTGTGAGTTACGCCCGGAGCACTGTAGTCTGGGCAACAGAGTGAGACTCTGACTTAAAAAAAAAAAAAAAGAAGAAAAAGAAGAACTGAGGATCTGAGCCAGAATCCCCACCACCACCCTAGGTCTAGCGATGTCTAGAACGTGTTTGGGGGACTCTTAACTGGATTGCTCCTCTCGCCACCTAAAGTCACTTTCCTTTGACAACCTGAGATAACATAAAGCAAGGGTGAGGCACTATCAGAGAGGCTCACGGTGGAGGTGGGCTGGGCAGGTGGGGAGGAGCGGGAGGGCGCGTGGCAGGGGAAGGCATGGGGGGCGCAGTGCGAGGGCACAGGGCGCGGAGTGGCCGCGCCCAGGACTAAAGCCGCGCCCTCTGCTCCCCGCCCAGCTCCCTGGAGATGACCTGCTACGACAGCGACGATGCCAACCCTCGCAGCGTGTCCAGCCTCTCCAACCGCTCGTCCCCGCTGTCCTGGCGCTACGGCCAGTCCAGCCCGCGGCTGCAGGCGGGCGACGCGCCCTCGGTGGGCGGGAGCTGCCGCTCGGAGGGGCCGCCCGCCTGGTACGCGCACGGGGAGCGGGCGCACTACTCCCACACCATGCCCATGCGCAGCCCCAGCAAGCTCAGCCACATCTCGCGCCTGGAGCTGGTCGAGTCCCTGGACTCGGACGAGGTGGACCTCAAGTCCGGCTACATGAGCGACAGTGACCTCATGGGCAAGACGATGACCGAGGACGACGACATCACCACCGGGTAAGCGCAGGGGCTCCAGCTGAGCCAGGGGGCAGGGGAGGACCGTGCAGAGACCAGGAGGAGGGGATGCCTTACAAGTGGAGCGGAACCCCCAACAGGGGTTCTGGGCCGTGACAAAATGGATCTGGGCGAGGCTTTGTGCACAGGTTGTGACTGCCCCTGAAATTCCACGTGGTTTATTCTAGACCTGGGCGTGGTGGGCGGGGCCTACACATGAGGAGCTCATTGGCCAATGAAGGCACCTCCCCTCCCTCTCATTGGCCCCTGTGGCTGTCATTCTCTGGTATGTCCCACCCTCCTCTCTGGTTTTTCTTTGCCTCCAAAAGAATTGGCCAGAGAGCCCTGGAAAACCGTTTTAGTCCCAGCTATTGTGTGCCCTAGATTCAGAGTCTAGACAACCCAATCTGCTTCCGAATTTGCAAATGTGGAATAGTAACAATGCCGCATCCATCTACCTGCTAAGAAGAGAAAATGAGAGCAAGCGGGTGAGAGCACCGGTCAAACAGAAAGTGGTAGCAGGATGTCACCTCCTTTGCCAGGAGTTCCCAGCCTCCTCGTCCTCTACCTTACCCCATGGCCCTCAGTCTCCTCGGGTTTCTTCCTCTGCAAACCTTCTGCCAATAATGCAACCTCCCAAGCCCTACCCTTGTCTATCAAACCCTTCTTTCCTGCCCTTTCCCCTACAGGGACCCTCATCTTCTTTTCTTTTGCTGCCTTAATTGAGAGAGTTGGGCCTGTGGAGACAACGTGGACAGAGGTGACAGTCTGCAAAGCGAGGAGGGGAGCGGATGGGGAAGTGCTGGGCTTAGGGGTCCTGGCCAACTGTTCTAACCCCTGAGACCAGATTGCTACAATGGCTCTGGAAGCTTCACTGGGGCATCTGTGGGCTGATCATCACTTTCCACTCTTCCTTCTTGGTTTACTGGGACTCACTGCCCCATCCCCCACCCAAGGGACCACACAAGTAGCAACCGTACCAGTTCTCCTCCTTCTCAGGGAATTAAAATCTTACTACTAGGGGACTGCCTCTTCCCAGCAAAAATCTCACACTTTAAGGGAGTGGAAAGTAGCCTCTCCTCAGAAGAGACCAAGAGCCAAGCTTCAGGCCTTCCACTGTTCTCCACCCTTGGGGACAAACTTGGAGGGAGCTGGTCAGGGCTGTCCAGCTGATGAGGCTGCTCTGGAGCAAAACATCTGACGCATGAATGGGGTTGTTTACTGCCTGCGAAGTCCCAGGGGCTAGCTAGGCCCACAGGCCAGATCCGCCAGCCTGGAGCTGGGACAAGGCAGAAGTCACTAGTGCTGGGGCCCGAGCTCCTTCTGTGGTCAGAGGCCTGTGCGGGGCAGGAAGGACAGCCCAGGTGTCTAGGGAGCTGCACCATACGCTGCCTCTGCCCAGGAAGCGTCTCTGAGCAGGCGTCGGGTCCCTACCCTCCGAGGGGTCCAGGCTGGCCAAGGCAGAGGGAGGCGCAGCCCCTGTGGGGCAAAGGGCTCAGAAACTCCCCCAAGTGTTGGGAGGCACAGGACCCCCGCCCCGGAGAAGTCCAAGTCTGAGCAACGCAGCGGGATGTCTGGCGCTTAACTAGCTGTACGAGGCTGGATGAGTTGGTTTAACCGCCCAGGCTTTCTTTCGTTTGTCTGTCTGCTAAATGCAGATAGTAGTAGAGCCATCTCAGGCCATCCTGAGGATTAAGTGGGTCAATGTAGGCAAAGTGCTTAGAATAGTTCCTGGCTCGTTGTAAATGCTCACTAAATATTAGTGATGGTTTCTGTTACTATTATTGTTGTTGTCAGAGTCCCAGACTGAGGGAGAGACACGACCGTTGCCCTCGGGCAGTGTGTAGTCTGGCCAGAAGGCCACTGGTTCAGAGTCAGGAGCAAGGACGGCTCCGGTAGCAGCTGGCCAGTGCCAGGGATATAGATACTAAGGTGTGGGGGCGCGGAATGCTGAGGGAGGGAGGGCAGGAAAGATGTCCTTTATCCACCTTCCGGCACCCTTTCTTTATCCTCTTTTCTCTAAACAGTGTGTGTGCACAGTTAAAAAAACAATCCGGGTTCACTGAGGCTGGCAGGAATAAGAACCTGCCCTCCCTACAGCCCCCTGCACCCCACCCCTACCCCGGCTGCACGCCGGGGAAGCCTGCAGTTTGCATGGAGAATATAGAATAAACGGTTGGCATGACAATATCCGTAAAGTAGACCTTGCTGTAAACTGCAATGCTAGTTTACAAGATAATTTCACACGGGTTTTTAATGGTCAGTCTTCAATTAGCAGTGACCCTTAACACTTTACCTTGTTCGCTTCCCTACCGGGACTGCAAACACAGCCATCCTTAAATGCCAGAGTCGAAGGGAATCCATTTTAATCCCCAGTAATTTTAATGTAAACAGTCACTCCTCAATGATGTGTTTTCATGGTTAAGTGTTGTTGTTGTTTTAATTAGAAACAGGGCATCCTGGATTCCAGCAACTCTTTAAGTGAACATGTAAACCCAAGCTGTCCTTGCTCAGCTTCGTGTTGGTCCCTCCCCAACCCCCCAACTGTGGTTTCCATCCAGATTTTGTAATTTAGAAAATGTCCTGTTCCTAAAAAAAAATTGTTTTTCCTAGTCATAAAATGGGTGGGGCTATTCCCTGTAGGGGTGGCCTTCCGCACTCCCCTCCTCACCCACACGGTGACACCCCCACCCGCCCATCAGCCTGGGCCCACTGCCATTCACTTTCCTGCCCCTCAGGAGCTCCCAGCATGGGGCCAGCAGAGCAGGGAAGCTGATCTTTCCCCACTGGGCGGCATGATCTGCCACAAGCTGCCCAGCTGAGCTGTAAAAGATGACAGGGACTCAAGCTGCTCAGTGCTCTCGGTTATCTGCAGAGGAATCATCCACTTGGGATCTTCCCGAGCCGCTGTTCCGTCTCAAGTCAGCGAGTCAGCCCTCCTTGCTCCCTCCAAATGCCAGGCCCCCTCCTGGGTTGCCATCCACAAATTAGAGAAGGCAAATTCATCTAACTGAGGTCAGTAAACTAGAATGAAGAAAGCAACTCTTGATACTGCTGCCAAAATAATCACATACCTTCAAAATGATTTATTTTTTAAAATCATGGTAAAATACACGTAACATAAAATTTACCATTTCATGATAACCGTGTTAAAGTGTGCAGTTCAGTGGCATTGAGTACTTTCGCATTGTTGAGTAACCATCACTACCATCCATGTCCAGAACTTTGCCATCTACCTAGACTGAAACTCCGTACCCAATAAACAGTAGCTTCCACTCTCTTCCTCCCTCTGGCCCCTGGCCACCACCCTTTTACTTTTCATCTCTATGAATTTGACTACTCTAGGTCACTCACAAAAGTGGAAACATACAGTATTTGTTTTTCCGTGACCAGCTTGTTTCACTTAGCACAGTATCATCACTCTTCACCCATGTGGGAGCATGTGTCAGAATTTCATTCTTGTTTAAGGTTGAGTAATATTCCGTTGTGTGTATATACCACACTTTGTCCATTCATCTGATCATGGGTTGTTTCTATTGTGTATAGTGTTGCTCTGAACATTGCTGTATAAACATTGTTCAAGTCCCTGCTTTCAGTTCTTTTGGGTGTATGCCTAGAAATGGAATTGCTGGATCATATGGTAATTCTCTGTTTAATTTTCTAAGGAGCCACCATACTGTTTGCCCACAGTGGCTGCACCATTTTATGTTTCTACCAGCAATACACAAAGGTTCTAATTTCTTCCCACTCTTGCCAACATTTACTATTTTCTGTTGTTTTTTTTTTTGACAATAGCCATTCTAATGGATGTGGAGTGGTATCTCACTGTGGTTTGATTTCCCTAATGTTTAGTGATATTGAGTATCTTTATGTACTTATTGGCCATTTGCATATTTTCTTTGGAGAAATGTCTATTTAAGTCCTTTGCCCATTTTTTAATTGGGTTGTTTATTTTTATGTTGAGTTGTAGTTCTTTCTATATCCTAGATATTAGCCCCTTATCAGATACATGATTTGCAAATATTTTCTTCCATTCTGTGGGTTGCATTTTAATTTTGTTGATAGTTATCTTTTGATGCACAAAAGCTTTCCATTTTGATGAAGTTCAGTTTAGTTATTTTTTTGTTTTGTTGCCTGTGCTTTGGGTGTCATATCCAAAAAATCATTGCCAAATCCACCCTCATACAGCTTTTCCTTTATATTTTCTTCTAAGAGTTTTATAGTTGATGGGGCTTTTTTTTTTTTTTTTTAGAGACAGGGTCATGCTTTGTCACCCATGCTAGAGAGCAATGGCGTGATCATAGGTCATTGCAACCTCAAACTCCTGGACTCAAGTGATCCTCCTGCCTCAGCCTCCCAAAGTACTGGGATTACAGGTGTGAGCCACCATGCACAGCTTGGTGGGGCTTTTTACACATTCCAAGCCTCATCGCAGGCCTATCCATGCAGAATCTCTGCCTCCCCAGGAAGCCATTTTTTTTTTTCCTAAAACTCCTCAGTGATGTCAGACTAGTCCATCTTCCTCCTTAGTAAAAAAAAATCTTACCTACAATGTCTCTGACAGCCAGTCTTTCACCCTTAGCTTGCATAGGTACAGCTTATTCCCTTCCATGTAGAATTAAGTTATAAGAAAGTTTTTGAATATTCAGCTGAAATATCTGCTTCACTGTAACTTTACTGTTTATTGATTCAAATTCGTCATCTGGGGAAAATAGACTAAGTGTAAATCTTCATCCAAATATTTCAAGATGTGCTTAATGACTGCTCAGACATTCTCATCGCTAGATCAAAAAAAAAAAAAAAGTCCCCAGCTTATTGCAGTACTTTCTTAAGTGACCCAGTTTTTCAAACCTCTCATTGTCCTGGTTACCCTCCGCTGGAAGCTCTCCAGTTGTCAATGATCCTCTTAAAATTCGGCACCTAGACGGATCGCCTGCTTGACACTAGAAGCAGTCCTGCCACGGTAATACCCAAATCATGACACTGCAGACAGCTTCGAGTTGGCTGCTGACTGTCCCAGATGACAGCTCGGGACATTTTTACCACTTGAAAAGAGGAAAGGAATTTGTTTTTTCTAAAAATAGGGAGGCCTGGAATTTAATCTAAATAAGAAGATAAGTTTCACAGCCATCTGTCTCCCTACGCCTGGCAGCCCGGGACGGAGCGGGAGGGGCGTAGGGGACGGGCCCCCACGCAGAGGCGGACTCAGCGGTGGGGGAGGGACCCGGCCCCCAGCGGGGAAGAGGGTCGCAGGCCCCCCATCCCCTGCCTCAACGTGGGCCCGGCCTCTCGGCGCCCGTGTCTGTCCGCGCCATCCGGTCTGGCGGGCCACGGCTGGTGGCAGTAACGGAGGGGAGCTTGCGCCAAGGCAGCGCGGCCCCGCCAGGTCCCACGGCCCCCGACGCCCTTCACGTGCTGCGGGGGCGCGGCGTGGGCAGCCCCGCGGGACCGCTGTCCTGCCACCCAGGCCCAGGGCCACAGAGCCTCGGACAGCGTCCGCGGGCCCCGCCTCCAGCGAGCTCTGTGCGGGTGTGTTGGGGCAGGATTCCTGGCGGCTGTGCCGTGCCCCCCGTGTCTGTCCTCAGGTGGGTCCCTGCCCTCTGTGTGCAGGTGGATGTGCTCGTCTCCCCCCTCCCCTCCCCTGTCCTCCCCTCTCCTCCCCTCCCCTCTCCTCCCCTCCCCTGTCCTC
>VSMD01062748.1:0-44453 GCA_008750895.1 Mirza zaza | reverse complement strand
TGAGACAGAGTCTCACTTTGTTGCCCAGGCTAGAGTGAGTGCCGTGGCGTCAGCCTAGCTCACAGCAACCCCAAACTCCTGGGCTCAAGCAATCCTGCTGCCTCAGCCTCCCAAGTAGCTGGGACTACAGGCATATGCCACCATGCCCGGCTAATTTTTTTTATATTTATTAGTTGGCCAATTAATTTCCTTCTATTTATAGTAGAGATGGGGTCTCGCTCTTGCTTAGGCTGGTCTCGAACTCCTGAGCTCAAACGATCCACCCACCTCGGCCTCCCAGAGAGCTAGGATTACAGGCTTGAGCCACCTCGCCCGGCCAAGTTATAGTTTTAATAAAAAGATCAGAATTATCACAGCAGGGTACTTAGGAGACTGGACATATCCCCATGAATGTCCAGCAATATGGTTAGATTCACACAGGTTTTTATAATCACAGGCATCAATTACCAATTATCAGGGTAACACATTTACATATGAAGGAATGTATGCTCCTTGATATGTTGCTAGGGGAGACAGGTAGTGGGTTGGGGTCAAAAGTCCTCTCAAAAGGCTTCTAATCTATCTAGGTGAACAAACAGGTACAAAGTCTTTCAGGGGCTAAGTTCTAAGTTCTAAGAGGTAGTTATCAGTTAACAGAGGTATAACAAAAGTAGTATAGTGACTCTATATTTCTTTGATTTAGTTATTGTGGACTTAAAGGCAGATAGTCAGGAGAGAGCAGGAAACCCATCTCTGTAAAACAGGTGGTTTATAACCACTGGGGGGCATCTCTGGGCAAAGTGCACTCATTGTCTCCAGCTCCCATCCTGTGGGCCATATTTGACCTGCCTTGTCTTTCAAGACACAGGGAAGCTCATGGATTTTGAGATACTGGGAAGCCTTCCTGGAAAACATCCCTACTGGAGATTGGAGAGTCCTCCCTTGATAGCAGCCTCTAGTAAGTGAGCTGTTGAGTCCACACATTCCTTCAGGGCAAACCCCTACAAACTCCTGTTTCTGTCTTTAATATAGTAATATAGAGTTATACAATAAAATAAAATAATGGCCTTATGAGCCACATCTCATTAATTCCTCAGTCATATTTTCCTGACCTCTCAAATCCACGTGTTTTGCCATCATTTACCAGGTGTGGATTTTCCCAGAGGTGGGGGCTGGTTCACAGTCTTTCTTTTGGTTTTTCAGAAGATTTTGTGGTTCAGGCAAAGGCTGACTGTTACTTCACCAGTGGGACGGAAGAGGTGCAGTTTGTGGTCAGATTCATCTATAACTTGGAGGAGTGCGCACATTCCAACAGTGATGTGGGGATGACCTGGCCCTGACGGCCCTGGGGCAGCCTGACGCTGAACAGTGGGACCTCAGGCGGATGTGCCAGAGAGGAGCAGAGTGGTGGTGGGCGTGCTCTGCAGTCACAGCTACAAGTGGGGTGCGCCCTCACTGTGGGGAGACAAGGTGAGCTGGACGGTGGGCCCTGGCGGGGTTCCAGAACGTCTCCCAGATGAACCTGGCCATGGCCCTTCTTCCTTATGAGAAGCAATTTCTGCTTCGGGATAAACAGATTATGAGCAGCGGAGTCTGTGTATGTGCTCTGTCCCTAGTGTGACTCACTCATTATCCTCACAGGTCAGGTCACCATGGTCTTGGTCTCAGACCTCCAAGGTTTCAGCTACTTCTCGGACCGGAATGCTCTCGAATACTAATAGACGTGGTGATTGTGGTAGTACCTCATCAAGTTTCAGTCCTCCTCGCATGCATTGACACACCCTGTTTCCGAGTCTTGGGGCTGAGATTTCCCTACACTCCAGTTTCTACGTGGCTGATCTGGGAAAGAGATTAGGGGTAGTGATAGTCCCTAAAGAAACTCCTGTCCCGGCTTGGTGGCTTTTCTTTAGTGTCTCATTTTTCTCTCCCTTCCTAGTGCAACCAGACGTGGCAGTGTACCCAGAGAGGGCCCCACTCCTGCAGCAGCACGATCTGCGGCTCTGCTCTGTGACTGGCTTCTACCCCGGGGACATCAAGATCAGGTGGTTCCGGAATGGGCGTGAGGAGAGAGCTGGGGTCATGTCCGCCGGCCTTGTCAGGAATGGAGACCGGACCTTTCAGACTATGGTGATGCTGGAAATGACTCCTGAACTTGGAGATGTCTATACCTGCCTTGTTGATCACCCCAGCCTGCAGAGCCCCGTGTCTGCTCAGTGGAGTGAGAATTAGTTTCTTGTGCTCTGTGGGCCTGACTCAGGACCGTATAGACTCAGTAGGTCCCGTGTCACCTGGGTACAGCACGAATTCTTTCCCTTGGTCTGGGAGAGTCGCCAAAATAGGAGTCCTTGGTTTAGGGTGGGAGAAAACATGGCAAACATCTATTCTCATATCTTCCAAGAAATGAGGAGGTCTAATGCCCTCCTCACAGGATTCCAACCTTGGGAACTGGTTTTCTCTAATACTTCGGTTTTGGTATTTAAGGGACATTCTTATAGGCTCTTAAGAATCAGTAACAGATGGGTGGGGCCACTCTGTAGGTACAAACTTTGGAATCAAAGAACCATTGCTAAATTTATCCTTTCTATAGATGGCGTTTGATTTTGTGTGCAGTGCAGACTCTAGGATTTCAAGAAGGCACACTGAGTACTGGAGAGCATTTTGCTAACTTTGGGACCTGTTTCCTGTAGGAGCTCAGTCTGATTATCCTTGGAGAAAGATGCTAAGTGGAGTTGCTGCCTTCCAGCTGGGGCTGATCTTCTTTCTGGTGGGGGTGCTCGTCTGCCTCAGGGCTCAGAAAGGTAATGTGCCCCGAGGAGCACCCTGCCCCCACCCCCACTTCCCACCTTCAGGGATCACGGGGATAATGTTTTCTGAAGCCCGAGCATTCTCAGGGGTAAGCAGAGATGGAGCTCTCACGGGCTGTGCCCCATTCCTCAGTCGCGACATTTGGTTCTAACTGGGGCAATTAATTCCAGGATATGTGGAGACACAGATGTCTGGTGATGAGGTAACGTCTCTTTCCTTGTCTTGGTGGCAGATCATCCTCTTGGTTCTCTGGCCAGAAGGAGACACCGTGGGGCTAAGGAGGCATAAGACTGGCTCTGGCTGGGTGGTCCTGTCCCCTGAGTCCCTGGAACGGGGGCGGGGCTACCTCATGGACCTTCGTCACTGTCCCCACAGGCCTCAAGAGCTGTTCTCCCCCCGCGGCCACGCTAAGGTCCTCACTGGAGCCTCTCCCCCTGGAGCCTGAAGTAATAGCGGGTGGCCTGGGTCCTGGCGAGGGAGAGGACACCCAGGAGGCCAGTGTTCTGGGATGAATGTTTTCCGTGATCCTTGGAGGAGTCTCGAACTGATTCTAGAGTTTTGTGTTTTGAGATCATGCATCTCCCACCCACCTGCCGTTCCTCCTACTCGTGTATGTCATTAATCCCCTGGCCACGGGCCAGAAACGCCCCTCAAGCCTGACACCTTCCAGCCTTGAACCCCTGACTTGTACTTCTCCGTGATCCGCCGTAACCCTGCAGCTCACGATGCCAAGTGTTCCCTCTTCCAACTCCAATCTCCACAGTCTTCAGAAGAAAAATGCTCGGTTACCTGTTTCCTTCTCACTGTGTTTTAAGAAACTTTTATTGTCAAATAAAAGAGAGACACAGATAACCACTGAAAATATATAATTTCATGAATTATTTAAGGCAAAACCCCTGTAATCACCACTTGGGTCAAGAAACAGAACTCTGGCAGTTACAGCAGGAGTCTTCATGTGCCTCAAGCCAGTCAAAACCTCTCCCGAGCCAAAAAAAAGTAACCATGTCCTGATTTTTCTGTATTTCTTTGTATTTTTTTTTTTTTTTTGGTATTTCTTTGCAGTCTATTCACCCCGGTATGCATTCTTGGACATTATAGCTTAGTTGTCTTTTTTGTGTCTTAAACTTCACAGGTTTCTCCCGCATCTTTTTCTTTTCCTCATAATTAATCTGTTGAGAAGCCTTTTGAGCTGTCGAGTTCCCACGCTCTGGATTTTGCCGGGGGCATACATATGGCGCAGTTTAACACGCCCCGTGTCTTCTGCATGTCATGCAAATTGGCATCTAAATGCAGAGGCTGGATCAGACTCTGGTTTGATCGTTTTGGAAAGTCTGTAGGTGGTGTTGTGGTTTTTCACCCTGAGACTCACAACGTCCAGCCGTTTCTTTTTGTGTTACGATCGTGCCCACTGATGCCAATGCCTCGTTCTGTCTATTTATTGGGGATTGCAAAATGGTGGTATTTCTAATTCTATCATTCCTTCTTCATTTATTTGCTTTCTTACTTCCATAAAGAGACACTTTCCTTTATTTACTAGTGAGCTACCCAATGGTGATGTGAAAAGGCAGGATCAATGTTTGACTTTTTTTTTATTTAGTTGTTTAGAAAAAACTCCAACAGTTTCTTCTCTGCTCTTACAACAGCAATCATCAACACAGAAGACTTCTGTGACCAAATGTAGGGATTTGTTTCCCCACACGGCAAACAGCAGACACCAGTGGGTATCCTCTAATTCAATTCCGACTCTGTCAACCTGGGGTAGCGTCACCCGCAGGGCGAGGGCTCAGTCCCTAAAACTGTCCCCCCCCTTCAGACACCGATTATAAGTCCAGGCCTCTAGAATTTCTGAGCTCCAGCTTCAAGTTGGGGTTCCCACACACCCTTCTTGGGTTTGATTAATTTTCTGGAGCAGCTCACAGAACTTGGGGAAATGCTTACATCTACTGGTTTAGTACAGAGGATACTGCAAAGGATATGATGAAGAGACGTGGAGGACAAGGTATGGAGAAAGGGGCTGGGGTGTCCACACCCGCCCTGGACACACCCCTCCAGGAACTTCCACAAGCTCGGCTATCTGGAAGCTCTCTGGACCCAGTCCTCTTGGGTTTTTATGGACAACTGTGAGGCAGTGTCACTAGCCTCCAGGGAATGGTGCGAGACCCTCTCTGGAATGAAGGTCGTATGACCCACAGTCAGAAAGGCGGGGAGAGATTGGAGTCCTGCCTCTGGGCAGGTGAAAGGTGGGCTGGAGAAGGCCAGAGAGATTGTGGCTCCTGACACCTAACACACCCAACATCGTAACAAAAGACTGTAACGAGGGCTGTGGGAATTATAAGCTGGAAACCGTGGATGAAAACCTATATATGTATATTATAACACCACTCCACTTTCCAAGTTAATGAATCGGTTTCCTACTATGATCCACAGGTGACTAATCAGATTTTACTTTTTTCTTTTGTATTATTATAAACTGAAGAATTTAAATGTATTTGATGAGCTTTAATCTATTGCAATTTGTATCCCTGTTGAAGCTCAAATTTCTTCAAGTGACTACTTTAAGAAGTTTCCACTTGCCAAAAGTGAAACTGAATTTCTTTGACACAAGCCTTTTGATGGTTTCCTTGTTACCTGGTCTGACAAGATGTTTCTGGCTCATCCTGTGCGTTTTCTGCCTAGACCTGGAATCAGCCATTTTTCCCAGAAATCCTGGTTTATTTTAGGGAGAAGTGTCATTTGAGACCCTAACCAGAGTGAGGGTGCTTCGTCCTGCTGGAGCTGCAGCTGGCGTTGCCCCAACGCCACAGCAGGGAGCTCCCACCGCACCCCAGACATGGCAAGGTGGGCCAGCTGGGCGCCAAAGAGAGAAACACTCAACACCAGGGTGACCAGTCCCCTGCATTTATTAGGGGAACGCACATACGGACTGGTCTGCCGAGTTGTAACCTGGGCCAGTGAGAGAACAAAAGGATGCTCTGCCTGGGTCTGTCCCAGGGGGCTCCAGGTATAGAGTCCACGTGAGAGTTTAAGGAATTTGGCTCAGGGCTGTGACCAGTTTATTTCAATGTTTTGGCAACAACTTAGATGCCTTTATCAGCCTGGGAATGGTCAAGGCCTGGGTTTGGGTTCAAGCCTGCTGGGAAAAACCCGCAGCTGGCTGGGTCATGGAGGGGTCAAGGCATTCTGATTTTTCGGTCAGGACACAGAAAGAAAGCATTGGCGGGGGTAAGATGGGGACTCTGCACAGGGACTGGTCATCATGTCAGGCTTTTCAGTGGAAAAGAAAATATAACATTTAAATATGTATAAGTGAAAAAAATTAATCTCTCCTGGATTACATCTGCATCTCGTTTCTTTTACATTAAGAATTCTGGTTTTCAAGGACACAGGGAAAGACACAATCAGAATGTCCATCCTCACTCATTGCTTCCCCTGAGTTCACACATACCCTGTGGAAGGGTACAGCACTCACCACCAAAACCGCCAAAATGGTTACCGAAAATACTGGAATGTTTTTGCCTTTGTTCTCCCATGATCCCTCCGTTTATAGTTGTGCTGTATCTGTATTAGTGGATCATATACCACCACATAGAATATAAAGTAGTCCCCTTTTAGTCTTAGTTCTGTGAGTAGTGACATGTTTAACGCTCACCATCATTTCTTATGTGGATGTCCCTATTGTGAGGTGGTTTGCAGGGTGTGGTCCCTGGACCTCTGGGGGCCTCTGGGACCCTTCCAAGGGGTCTGGGAGGTCAAACTGACTTTGTGATAATACTAAGATATTATTTGTTCTTTTCTCTGTGTTATTTGCATGGTGGTACAAAATGTGTAGTGGGTAAAACGGTTAGTGCCTTAGCATGAATCAAGGCATTGCACCAAGCTGTGCACATAGTCACATTCCTCACTGCCATGCGAGTGCTATAGAAAATGCCAGTGGCTTGATGAAGTAATACAAATCATTAGCTTTGCTAAATTCCAACCCTTAAGTACATATATTTTTAATATTCAATATTTAATAGGCAGCATTTCTGATGCACACTGATGGAAAGGCAGTTGTCTTGTGGAAAAGCACTTTTATAATTGCTTGAGTTGTGAGTGGAGCTGGACATTTCTTTGTTTTCATGGATTAACATTTTCCTTGACAATAGAATGACTGACAGATACATTATGGTTATTCAGAGGTAGGTATCTGGTAGACATTTTCTCAAAATGAACAAAATAAGCCCATTACTTTGAGGAAAATGATATTGAGAGTGAAAATTAGAATTTCAAGAGAAAATTAAAATTTTGGAAAACTTGTGTTTGCCACAGCTTCCCACTATTTAAAGATTTTTCTGATGAGATTGGTGGTGGTTTTAAACAAATACGGTTTTTAAAATATTGCTTAACAAAAAGTGTTAACACAATACTTTATAAATGATCAACGCATGATATTGCAAAATCAGGCATAGATAAAAAATCAATTTAAAGTGCAAGATAGACCAGTGAATTTTAACATAACAGAATATGAAAAGTTAATTGATAAGGTTTCAGATTCCACACTGCAATTAACCTGTAAGAATTTACCATTTGTTGAGTTTTGGTGTCTTATCAAAGAAGAATACCCACAACAGCTGAAAAGGCTGTTGACATTTTCCTCTTCTTCTCAATTACATATCTGAGTGAGGCCAGGTTTTCCTCGTGTACTTTGGTCAAAACAACATGTTATTACAGAATGAATGTGGAAGAATATACAACCAAGCTGTCTTTATTAAGGCAGACATTAAAGCGATTTTAAAAATGTAAAACAATTCTTTCTTTTCACTATGCTTCTGTGCTGGAAAATTTGGCTATTTTCTATTAATATATGCTATGTCAACATGTAATGAGTTTATCAGTGTTATTTAAAAACAAACAAATAAATATCAATGTCACTTGAGCGTCCCATGTAGACTTAAGCTCCTTGGAGTTCTCAACGATTTTTTAAAAATGCAAAGGGATCCTGATACCAAACTGCTCTGTAAACTACAGAGCAGTCACTGTGGTTGTTTGAAGTTCTTTCTCGAGGAGCTTCCTTAGGAACTGTGTAGGGAAGTGTCTTAGTCTGTCTGGGCTGCTGTAACAAACTACTACTGCCGAGTGGCTTATAAACAGCAGAGATGTGTTTCTCACGGTCCCGGAGGCTGGAAGCGTGAGATCGGGGCGCCAGCATGGTCGGGGCTGGTGAGGGCCCACTGGCTGCATCTTCTGGCTGAGTCTTCACACAGCAGAAGGGGAGGGAGCTCTCTGGGGTTTCATTTCTAAGGGCCCTCTTCTCAATAACAAAGGCTCAGCCCTCATGACCCAACACGCCCCCAAAGGCCTCACTCCTAATATCATTACTTTGGGGTTTAGAATTTCAACATATGCATTTTGGGAGGACACATTCAGTCTATAGCAGGAAGTTCTTACATTTCATAGTTAAAAGTCAGTTTTGCTGGATATAAAAACCTTGGTTCTATCTGCTCCTCCTTAGTATCTTAAAAATGCTACTACATTTTAATGTAACATTTTTATAAAAAATCTGATGATAATCTAATTATTGATAAATCATTGCTATTTTTGCTGGGATGCACAGAAGGTATTTTCTTTTCCTTATGATAACTTAAATAATAAGTGACTGAAAATGAGAGTCACACTCAAGTGAGGTTTATTAAGCCAAAGTCTAAGGACATGCTCTGGGAAAAGCATAGACCATAGAAGCATCTGTGGTCTGGCTCTCCACGGAAGCGCCCAACTAGGCGCCCAACTACGCTGCCCAACTAGGTTCATTTGCCTGCTGCCCAAGAATATGCTGAGTCAGCAGGATTTATGGCAGAGAAAGAGCCTTTATTCCACATAGTGCTAAGCGGGAAGATGGGAGACATTTCTTAAATCTGCCTCCCTGAGAATTTGGGAGACAGGGTTTTTAAGAATAGTTTGGGAGGCAAGGGATTAGGCAATTAGGTTCATTAATTGGGGCAAAATTATAGGGATGTAGAAATCACCTTCTTGCGTTGTTTCAGTCCCTGGGGTTACAATTCCAGTTGAGTCAGTTTCTTGGTCTGGGCCGCTGGAATGCGGGCCTGGAAGATATCTTAAAAACTCCCTGTAGGGTTCAGAAAAGGTGATGGATCTTTGGAGAAAGTAAAGAATCTTTATGGACACTAGCTATGGGGAGAAGTTAAGAATCCTTATGACCACAAGCTTCATGGCTCTGGAGTAGCAATTATAGGGGGACAGTTACTAATTATCATCATTTTTAGGTAGGCCTTTAGCACAGTTCTCACCTTGCACCCCATTATTGAAGGGCAGTTTCAGAAGCATTTGGGAATTCAGTATTTAAGGGAAGAGGCTATGTAGAAAAAGCAAAGGAGATTACATTCTTGTGAAGCTCTAATTAGTGCTCAGTAAATCTACATTTTACATAAATTAGGGTGAATACTCAAAAAGGTAGAAGAGAAAATAGTTAATTATGTAGCCTTCACAGGGTAGGTAGAAGAGTGATTGATCTTATCTTGTCCTTGGTCTGCATCTGTGGAGAGAAGCTTATAATTGACGTTGTCAGTGTGCAACTTAGCAGAACTCGTGTTCAAGAATGTATTTAAGCTGCGGTTCTAAGGTTATCACTGATATGCATTTGTTTTATAGGGGGCTATATATCTTGAACAGTTTAGGGCTGAAGGAAATGAGAAATATTTTACCCCAAAATATTTTTCTTTGACATATTATGAAATGGATGCCTGCAGACAAAATAATGCTGTGAAGCTGTCTTTTGTTGTGGGAAATTTACATCTGTAGAGAATCTCCAGGTCTTCCTCATCTAATCTAGGAAAGATAGTAACTGAGACTCTGACACCTTTAAACTTTTTAAAAATTTATTCAGGATATTATGGGGATACAAACATTTTGGTTACATGTAAGGCTGTTTGCCCCGCGCAAGCCAGGTTAAAAGCGTGTCCCTCCCCCAGACAGTGTGTTCCACTTCCATTAGTTGTGGGTTTACCCCCAGCACCCAGTGAGAATTACTACCCCGTGAACACCTTAGTGTTGGTCAGTTAGTACCAGTTTGATGGCGAGTATATGGGATGCACGTTTTTCCATCCTTGTGATACCTCACTTTGAAGGATGCGATCAATATCCAGGATACTATAAGAAGTGCTAGATCACCATCATTTTTTGTAGTTGAGTAGTATTCCATGGTATACATATACCACATATTATTAATATATATTATTGATGGACACTTGGGTTGTTTCAATATATTTGCAATTGTGAATTGTGCGGCTATAAACATTTGAGTGCAGATGTCTTTATTATAGAACGTCTTTTTTCCCCTTGGATAGATGCCTAGTAGTGGGTTTGCTGGATTAAGTGGTATTTCTGTTTTTAGCTTGTTGAAGTATCTCTAAATTACTTTCCATAAGGGTTGTACTAATTTGCAGTCCCACCAGCAGTGTAAGAGTGCTCCAATCTCTCCACATTCATGACAGCATTTGATGTTTAGGGACTTTTTAATAAGGTCCATTCTTACTGGAGTTAGGTGATATCTCATTGTAGTTTTGATTTGCATTTACCTAATGATTGGAGATGTTGAGCACTTTTTTGTATGTTTGCTGGCCATTATTCTGTCTTCTTATGAAAAGTTTCTGTTCATGTCCTTTGCCCATTTATTGATGGAGTTGTTTGATTTTTTCTTGTTGATTTTCTTAAATTCCATATAGATTCCTGTTATCAGCCCTTTATAGGATGTGTAGAAAGCAAATATTTTCTCCCATTCTGTAGGTTGTCTATTCACTCTAATGATAGTTTTCTTGGCTGTGCAGAAGCCTTTTAATTTGATCAGATCCCATTTGTTTATTTTTATTGTTGCTGTGATTCCTTGGGGGTCTTGTTCATAAATTCTTTGCCTAGGCTAATGTCTAAAAGAATCTTCCTGGCGTTTTCTTCCAGAATTCTTAAGGTTTTGTGCTGTAGGTTTAAGTCTGCTATCCATCGTGAGTTGATTTTTGTGAGAGGTGAGAGATGGGAATCCAGTTTCAGTCTTCTGCATGTGGATATCCAGTTTTGCCAGTAACACTTATTGAATAGTGATTCTTTTCCCCAATGTATATTTTTGTCTGCTTTGTAAAAGATTAGATGACAATATGAGGATGGTTTTATATCTGGAATCTCTATCCTATTCCAAAGGCCTATATCTCTGCTCTTGTGCCAGTAACATGATGTTTTGGTTACTATAGTCTTATAGTAAAGTTTGAAGTATGGCAGACTGATGCCTTCCAATTTGTTCTTTTGCTTAAGATTGCTTTGTCTATATGAGGTCTTCTCTGGTTCCAGATGAAGCATAGAATTATTGTTTATAAATCTGTAAAATGGTGGCATTTTGATAGGGATTGCATTGGTTTTGTAGATCACTTTAGGTAGTGTGGACAGTTTAACAATATTGATTCTACCAATCCAAGAGCATGGTAGAGATATCCATCTATTTAGATCTTCTACAATTTGTTTTCTCAGTGTTTCATAGTTCTTCCTATATATGTCTCTCACCTCCTTTGGTAAATATATTCCTAAATATTTAATTTTCTTTGATGGTATTGTGAAAAGTGTTGCGTCTTTGATTTGATTTTTGGCTTGACTGTTATTGGTGTATATGAATCCTACTGATTTGTGTGCCTTGATTTTGTATCTTGAGACTTCACTAAAGTCATTTATCAATTCTAGGAGTCTCTTGGTTGACTCTTTGGGATTTTCTAGATATAATAACATATGATCAGCAAACAGTGAGAGTTTGACTTCTTCTGCCTCCATTTGAACACCCTTAATTCCCCTCTTTCTTGTCTGATTGCTCTGACAAGGACTTCTAGCACTATGTTGAATAAAAATGGAGATAGTGGGCAACCTTGTCTAGTTTCTTTTTTAAGGGAGAATGCTTTCAGTTTTTCCCCATTCAGTATGATACTGGCTGTGGGTATATCATATATGGCCTTAATAATTTTGAGGAATGTCCCATCTATGCCTATTTTGTTAAGAGTTTTTATCATAAAAGTGTGCTGGATTTTGTCAAATGCTTTTTCTGCATCTATTGAGAGTATCATATAGTTTTTGTTCTTGCTTTTATTTATGTGGTGAATTGCATTTATAGATTTGTGTATTTTGAACCAGTCTTGTATCTTTGGGATAAAGCCCACTTGGTCATGATGATTATTTTTTTGATGTCCTGTTGGATTCAATTTGCTAAGATTTTGTTGAGGATTTTTGCATCTGTATTCATGAGGGATATTTGTCTGTGGTTTTCTTTTTTTGTTGTGTCCTTTCCTGGCTTTGGTATTAAGGTGATATTGGCTTCATAGAATGAGTTGGGGAGGGTACCATCCTTCTCAATGTTTTGGAATAATTTTTGCAGTATAGGTATGAGTTCTTCTTTGTAGGTTTGGTAGAATTCAAGTGTGAACCCATATAGTCCAGGGCATTATTTTTTTGGAAGTTTTTTATTGTTGCTCCAATTTCTATGCTTGATATTGGTCTGTTCAGGAATTCTATTTCCTCCTGACTGAGCTTAGGTTGTGTGTTTCCACAAATTTGTCCATTTCTTTCACATTTTGTAGTTTTTGGGCATAGAGATTTTTATAGTATTCAAAGAGAATGTTTTGTCTTTCCATGATGTTGGTAGTGACCTCTCCTTTTTCATTTCTAATTGTGTTTATTACAGTCCTTACCTTTCTAGTTCTTGTCAATCTAGCAAGAGGGCTATCAATTTTGTTTATCTTTTCAAAAAACCACTTGTGGTTTTATTGATCTTCTATATAGTTCTTTTGTTCTCAATTTCATTTAGTTATGCTCTGATCTTAGTTATTTTTTTTTCTTCCTCTAGGTTTAGAATTAATTTTCTCTTCCTTTTCCAGTTCCTTGAGGTGGCTTATTAGTTTTTTGATTTATGAGCTTTCTATCTTTTGAATGTGAGCATTTAATGTTATTAGTTTTCTTCTCAGAAATGCTTTTGCTGTATCCCACAGATTTTGATAACTTGTGTCTCCATTATCATTTAGTTCAAAGAAT
Organism: Mirza zaza; assembly: GCA_008750895.1. Taxonomy (NCBI): domain Eukaryota; kingdom Metazoa; phylum Chordata; class Mammalia; order Primates; family Cheirogaleidae; genus Mirza; species Mirza zaza. The sequence continues at coordinate 31,619 of VSMD01062748.1, read as the reverse complement.
CTTTTGATTTCCATCTGGATCTACTAGTTGACCCAGTAGTCATTCAGGAATAGATTATTTAGTTTCCATGACTTTGTGAAGTGGTGAGTGTTTGTGTTGGAATTCATTTCTAGTTTTATACCACTATAGTCTGAGAAGATACGTGGTACAATTTCTATTTTTTAAAGTTTTTGAGGTCTGATTTTTGGTCTAGGATGTGATCAATTTTGGAGAAAGTTCCATGTGCTGATGGCAAGAATGTATATTAGGCTTTATTTGGGTGGATTGTTTTGTTGATGTCTGTTAGACCCACTTGGTCTAGAGCTCTATTTAAGTCCATTATTTCTTTGCTTATTTTTTGTTTGGAGGATCTGTCCAGTTCAGTCAGTGGGTGTTGAAATCCCCTGCTACTATGACATTACTGTTTATCATGCTGTTTAGATCAAACAGGGTTTGCTTTATGTATCTGGATGCTCCTGTGTTGAGTGAATAGATATTAAGAATTGTTAAGTCTTCTTGTTGGATTTTCCTTTCACAATTAGATAGTGACCATTTTTGTTTTTCTTTACTTTTGCTATTTTAAAATTTATGTTGTCTGAAATCAGAATCACTAACCCCACTCTCTTTCAGCTTTCATTTGCCTGGAAGTTTGTTTTCCAATCCTTGACATTAAGTCTGAAAGTGTTGTGGGTTAGACAGCAGATACTTGGCTTATAATTTTTAATCCATTCAGCCAGTCTATGTCTCTTCAAAGGACAATTCAAGCCATTCACATTTATTGAGAGGATTGATATTTGGGGTGGATTTCTGTTAATTTTATTGGGTAGGTTCTTATTGTTTTGTTTTATCTCTTGAGCCATTGTGGAATCCAGGTTCTGGTCTTTAGCTCCTGAGCGATTTTGCTATGGTGAGTGTCTTTTATGCTGTTCAGTATATAATGCAGGTGTGAGTATTTTCTGCAGGGCAGGTCTGGTCTTCGCAAATTCTATCAGTGATTATTTGTCTGGGACAGTCTATTTCTCGCTTGTAGATGAAGCTTAGTTTTGCTGGGTAAAGAATTCTAGGTTGGCCATTATTCTGTTTTAGAAGATTGAGAAGGGGTCCATAGACCCTCTGACTTGTAGGTTTTCAGTTGAGAAGTCTGCAGTTAGTCTGATAGATTTTCCTTTGTAGGTTATCTGCTGTTTTCATCTTACTGCTCGAAGGATTGCTTTTTTCATTTTTACTTTGGCCAGTCTGATAATTATGTTACGTGGTGATTGCTTTTTCATGTTGAGTCTCCCAAGAGTTCTATGATCTTCTTGTATCTGGATATCTAGGTTTCTGGCCAGGCCAGGCAGATTTTTCTCCAGTATTCCAAGAAATAGATTCTCCAGCCCTTGTGTATTTTCTTCTTCTCTCTCCAGGATGCCTATAATTCTAATGTTTGGTTTCTTTATGTAATCCCACATTTCTTATATGATCTGTTCTTGTCTCTTGCTTGTGTTTTTTTTTTTTTTTTTCTTCATCTGATTTGATTAGCACATAGACATTATCTTCTGGCTCTGAGATTCTTTCCTCTGTGTGATCCATTTGCTGTAGTTGGGTTATGGTTTGGTTTTATACATTTCAGGGGGAGAGGAATCACACATCAAGCCACAAATCAATACATGGAAAGTATACATTGGTTTGGTCCTAAAAGGCAGGACATCTCAAAGCAGGGGATTACAGGTGATGGTGGGTTTAAAGATTATTTGATTTGTAATTGGTTAAAAAAATGAAGCTTTGCCTAACAGCTTCATTTTTTAAGTTAAGATAAGGAAGTCTGTTAATCAGAGACAGTCCACTGGACATAGACTGAAATGATGTGTTAAGTAAATTGACGACCTGCAGGCATGTTTTAAGCCTTGTCTTGTACAGCCGTGGGCCTGTTATTGAGTCACAAAGGATATCTCCAAGAAGGGAGAGAGGCATTATGAGGCATGTCTGACCTCCCTTCTTGTGGCCAGCAATGCAGGTTTAGGGCACTTCTGGGGTCCACTTGACCAAGAGGGGGTCCATTTAGCTGGTTGGCGGGGCTCAAGATTTATTTTAGTTCACAATTCCCCCCTTTTGACCAAGATTTGCCAAAAGCAGCATCAATGACCAAACTGTTATTTTGTCCCACCATAGCTGGGGTGGTGTGGCTACCTGCACTGGGTCCATCCAGGCCCTTGGTGGGACCCTTGTGGCCAAGCCAACTTAAAAGCCAAAAAGACTTACGACCAATTAACTGTTCTAGGCCAGGCAGAGCTGGAGATGGACAGGCACTCAGCAACCTTTAAAATCTTCTAGGCAACATAAGAGTAAAAATCAAAATGTCAAAGACAACGTTACAAAATTAATTTTTCTGTAAGTGTTGAGCTATTGTATTCATGGGTTTAGTTGCAGACTTGTAGCAATTTGTTATATAAAACACAAGCATCATTAACCATTTAAGCTTAGGAATTTAGAGGCTTTTGTTGTGTCGCAAGAGTTTTAGTCTCTTTAGTAATTTGTCTTAAGTGGCCAATGCATTTTTTGTTATATCTTTATTTGTATAAACCCCTTAACTGAGAACAATTATACTCAGGAAGCACTAAGTCTATGGGAAGCAGGAAATTCTTTATGGTTAGATGTTTGGATCACGTGCCTGAAAAGGCAAAGTCTCTCATTTAATATTTGTTTAGGCATCTGTGTGCCCGTCTTGATCTGGATGGTCTGAACTAACTCCGTCCCTTGGAATTGTCCCTTACGCTCTCACATGCCCACCTCTTCTGCAGTAGTCCCTGGGCCTAGAGGGAGATGTTTGCAGTTTAGTAGCAGGGCACTGGCAAAGGAGGACAAGTTGGGGCCAGTAGGGCTGAATAGTTTTTAAATCCTGGAGAAACCAGGTAAACTTTGCTATTTACTTAATATTTGTCTTGACTTTGCAAAAAAAAGCAAAAAGAATCAGTAATGTTTTAAATAAAAAGTCATAAAAAATAATTTAGTTCTTTCCGTGACTTTTTCGTAAAGAAGCAAATCTTAAACCATAGCTGATTATAAATGTTGTCTGAGAAGAACTAAAGTAAAATAATAATTGTCTGTGGGTGATAAAAGTCTTAGAATAGCCATGGTTAAAGACACAAAGGAGATTTGGTTATTTCTGTGGCATATGAAAATTTAGCATAATAATTATAATTATTACTGATAACATATTCCAAGACATTAGAATTTTAGGAATCTCATACAGTTTTTGAATAGGTATTCATAATATATTTATACAAATATAATCCAAAGAAAGTTAAATACCATTTTATATTTGACAATGCTTTCTGTATGGTTTTAATATACCAAATAAGCCTAAAAAGTTTCTCTTGGATTTTTAGTGGCTCTATTATTAAAAACCTAGCTTGAGGTTAAAAGGACTGAATTCAGAATTTTGTTTTCAGAAAATCTGTCAAATATTAAAAGTTTAGAACATTTTAAAAAAATAGAATCACAAGTCACTGTAAAACAATAGCTGTTTATTTAAACAAGAGTGATAGTTATCAAAAAACTTTAAAGGCAATACAGGAAGTTATATGAGTATAAATCTTAACCCTTTTAAAGTTTAACTTTTATAGTTAGTCAAAAACCTAATAAAGACAACACAGGGATTCTTTTGATAAAAGCACAGATCTCTCTTAGGCCAGTTACCCAAAAGATAAAGAAAAATCTTCTATAGCTCAACTGCTTTTTGTTTTTTATGGAAAGCCCATGAAGGAGCTCAGGAAATTTCACCCCAAAATATGACTCCTTGATATAAAAAGTATTTTGGATTAAAGTTCCTTAGAGGTCAACATGTGTTGGCAGCGGCTTTCCCTCTATCTGCATAAAACAGACAGGCACATTGAAGGAACAATCGACTTCCCTTCCCCTACCTATTATCTCAATTTACTGCAGGAAAGAAAATCAAGAATGCAGCCAGACCTGGCCCAAATCATTTTAAACATAATACCTGTTTCTCAGGTTAATTGACAAGTCAATCTGTTTCTCCCATCCATTCATTGTCCCAAGTATTCTATTTATCCTCCCTAGAAACCATTTATTGCCCCTAAACAGAATTGTCTATAGTCTTCATCTCCCCCTCCCCTCTGAAAGGAGGGTATAAAAATTTCTGGACCATGTTGGGGTATTGGGTAATCACTGTGCCATTCTCCCCAGGAGCATGATAAATAAACCTCTTTTTCCTATTAATCTTCCTTAATTGTGAGTTGATCTTTCAGCAATCTTTCAGGGGAAAAGTTAACCCTGATGAAAAGGGTACTTGAATTAATGAGACGCAGCAGGAGCGTGTCCAGGGTCATGAGTGTGCAGTATATTATAGAGAAATGTGAATAAGAAAACCAGTACCTGGAGTAGGGGAACAAATGACTCTCAGCAACAGCATAAGAAGTTTTCTGACCATATGAAATAATTTATACATAACAAGAAATGTGTGTCGTATATAGTATTAAGTTGTATTGGAGGAAAACATTGTTTTCTTAAGCCTTTAAGATAAAACATTCTAATGTCAGGTTATAAAAACAGACTTATAAAAAGAAGGGAAAAAAATTACAGGAGCTGATGAAAAGTTGAAAGTAAGAGGTACCATCTCAATCTTTATAATGGAATAAAAAGCTGAAATCAGTAAGAAACAGAAGAAGTTAAACTTTTAAGATATATGTCTGAGAATTTTTTTAATTAAAAAAGGAAACGTTATAGAATTAAAATTGATATGTCATGTAATTCCATTAACAGTAAATTAATATTCTAATAAAACTTTATTGTTTAAACCAAAAATTTTCGTTTGTAATTGTAGCCGACTTGATCACATAAAAAATTCGTATTTCATAAATTCCCTTCTATGAACCTTACCCCAACTTTCACAGACCATCTACAACATACTTTAGCTTTCTGTTTTGTCCCTTTTCTTAAAGCCCTTTTCCTTTTCTTAAATTTCCCTTTTCTTAAAGCCAGCTATTTTATTTTAGGACAAAAATTTACCATACAATATTATTTTCCTTTCTATTTAATATTTCTTACCAAAAATATATTTTTATATTCATAGCTTGTTTCCTCTCTCTCTCTTACTTTACTAGTTTCTTTCTATCTTGTTTTTGTTTTCTTCCCAAATCTATATTGTGAATCAACCTTTAAATAAACTCTGAATTAGATAAAATTAAAAATATAATTTTTAATAACAACACATTTTATGCCTCTTTTATAATTTTTATTATTAAAAACATATCTTATTCTTTGGTGACCCAAACATTTAACGAGCATCTTTTATTTAATATAACAAAACTTTAAGATTCTAAATTATCTGAAAATTTTATGTGTAAGCCTTTATCTCATTTATATTTACCTAATTTATCTATTTATCTTAGCAGTAGTTACCATTTTAAGTTTTTTGTTAACCAGTTTTACACCCTGAAATTAAATATGTAACACAGAAAATATAGTTTTAATTACTGCTTTTAAAATCAAAAAGTCCTATTTTGTGTAAGTATTCTAGTAAGACTTGTTATTTTGAACAATGTAACATCTTTTCTAAGTTTTATAAATATAGTAGACATTTTAGAGTATAACTTGTTCAAAGGTGCTATCTAATTAGATCCTTCCAAAACACCAACGTCCCAGAACAAAATCTACTGAGACTGTAGGGATCAAGGGTCCTTGGCCCTCCAAGGTTTAGCCAAACTGTGGAGAGCAAAGGCCACTGTCCCCACAAAGGTTCACTGAAAAATCACTGACGTGAGGTAGATTTGTCCAGTCCCAGTCTGGAATGTTGGTTCTTGGCATGCTCATGCCCGAAGAATGACCAGACACACCAAAGTAAGGCAAGCATGAAAATGAAGTTTATTAAGGAGAGAAAGATAGGATTATAAAGCGAGAGCAAGACTTAGGTTTACAGAGCAAGATACATATGTCACAGATGACGACCAGATCCATTGTCATAGCAAAAGAGAGAGTCCTTGGTTATGGGCTGGGACTTGTTCTATAGGGACCTCCCCATGGTTCAGATGTCATCACGGAACCTCTTTGATGGACAGTTGGCAGTTATGTGTCCTGGACCTTACTGTGCATGTGATTCTCACGAGAGCCTCTCTGAGAGCCCATTTGGGGGGTGAACCACAATGACACCCACTCTAGTCCCTAGAAGATGTGGAATCCCTTGCTATCTGCCTAACAGATTGATTAATAGGAGGAAAAATGGCAAGCTTATACATGGGAGCCTTTAGAATGAACACTCAGAGATACGGGGGAAATCGCCCATTTTTATGCTTAGGTTCAACAAAGTACAGACAGCCATGTAGAAATATGACTGGACAAAAGGGTATGTCCTAGTGCTAACAGGCTGAGTGGTGGGAACCAGTAAGGCCTTTCTGACTCGATTCTGTTTGGCCTGAGTGTGCATTCCCTTCCTCCGGGTGTGGGCAGGGCCCTTTCTGGGATGGGCATTTTACAGTACAACAACGTAGACCAGATAATTATGGTCAGTTTTTACATAGAATAAGTTTAGGTTTTATGGCTGGCTTTCAGAAAAAGGGGTCTGGTTTTTATGACCTGCCTTGGGGAAGAGGGATTGTGATTTCTATAACTAGCCTCAGTGAAGAATGGGATGTGAGGCAGGAGGACAAGGGTAGGTCAGAGAACCTTAGCTTCCGACGCCTTCACTTTAGGGGTAGTTTTCTCCCATCCAAATACTAACCAGGCCCGACCCTGCTTAGCTTCCGAGATCAGACGAGATCGGGCGCGTTCAGGGTGGTATGGCCGTAGAGTAGGGATAGTTTTCTGATCCCCATCAACATGAGACCACCTGACTGTAGACTGAAAAGATCTTCAACACCAATTCTTAGCACCTCAAACAATGACACAGAGTTGTAACATGTTTGTTTGTTTTTTTATGTGAGGATCAAGAGAAAATAATCTAAGTAGTCTTAAAACATTTTCCAGCTTGAGTGTAAACTTGAATACATGTAATGCTTCCAGAGAGTAGGATTCTTTTGAGATTTTCCTTGGAGTCTAAGAACAACCACCTGCTCATCTTAAAATAAATTATTATACAAAAATTAACAGTTTAGGGATTTTTTCCCTAGGCAAAATCTTTGTTGTGGCAATATAGTGTACACATAACCAGCTAGATTGTAAAGAGTAGGACAAATCAAGAGTGGATGAGACCAAAGGAAAACTAAAGCTTCCAATTTAAGCTCTTGTAATTACAATTTCTAGGACAGCTTTGAATCCCTAACAGTACTTAATATCAGATGATAGAAAGAGTGAGTTAGAAACACGTTTTCTGTGTACCTTTCCACAGACATTGAAATCAGTGGAAGGAACTGCATTTACAAGGATTAAAAGACAAAACTGAAATATCTTCATGGATCTTTGACCATAAGTTTCTATTTTTGCGTTCCTGTCTACTTGATGTATTATTTATTCTAATTTACTGATGCTTATTTTTGCTTAGGTATGTCTACATTTTTATCTAATTAAGAACCTTAAATGCAGCCAGGCGCGGTGGCTCACTCCTGTAATCCTAGCACTCTGGGAGGCCGAGGCGGGCGGATTGCTCAAGGTCAGGTGTTCAAAACCACCCGGAGCAAGAGCGAGACCCCGTCTCTACTATAAAAATAGAAAGAAATTAATTGACCAACTAATATATATAGAAAAAATTAGCCGGGCATGGTGGCGCATGCCTGTAGTCCCAGCTACTCGGGAGGCTGAGGCAGGAGGATCGCTTGAGTCCAGGAGTTTGAGGTTGCTGTGAGCTAGGCTGACGCCAGGGCACTCACTCTAGTCTGGGCAACAAAGTGAGACTCTGTCTCAAAAAAAAAAAAAAAAGAAGAACCTTAAAAGCTAAACGCGTTGGCATTTTTGTTGATAACTCAGGAGATTTGGCTATTACCATTAGTCTGACAATGTTAAATCTGCCTTATTTATCAAAATTCATACACAGATCATTTTGTCTTTGGCTGGGATTATAGTTTAATAACATTTATGTCAAACCTCTACATCTTAAGAACATCAAAGTATCCAGGAAAATTCAGGCAAAAAATGTATGCTGACAATTTGAAAACATTTTCATTCTTACTTTACCAAAAGTACGTTTTTTTCTTTTAATAACCCAGCTTATTTACCAAAGATCCTTAAATTCATATGAACTAGAAAAGCATTTGGGCTTGTTTAATTAATTTGTAAGTGATCTCTTATTTTTAAGCCAGTCTGGAACCATGTAGACAACATATAATACATGTACACACAAAACATACCCAAACACATATATGCACATGCACATGCATACAAAATTCCCAAAGTTTTTACCTCAAAACTCTAGCCATAAGATAATAATAAAAACTCACCAGTTTATAAGATGACTGGATCCAAATTACTTCTGACAAAATTGGAACTTGTTCACATGACTAAGATTTATTTGTCCTGAGAGGTAACCTAATTAAGCCTGTGGATCAAAGTTTTGGGTAAAGCAGTTTTCATGGCAGTTTGATTTTAAACAAACTCTTTTACCCTTTTTTCCCCTTTCAGTTTAAAATGAGTTTTCAATGTTTACATATTAGCTAGGACTGGCTGTAAGATCTCAGAGTAGCCTTGAGTTAGTAATACCATAAACATTGAGTTTACCTCAACAACAGCAGGAAAAGTTAACAGGTTCAGAGCAAGTATGAATAGAAAAGAAAATAGAAAATCAGAGAGCTTAAGAGCCTCTATATTTTAACTTCATAGTGGCAGGTCGACCAGTTGAACACTGAATTTTCCTTGATGTAATTTGCCCTTCAGTTAAACCACATGCACAAGAATTGGCCACAACCTGCTGGAGCCCTAGGAAGCCTGGCATTGCCTTCCAGCCTTTCCATCTACACAAACACTGGCAAGTAGACGCCCCACAAAACCACTAGGGTGCCCAAAGGGATCGGTTTGTCTTTCCTCATTTTTAGAGGGTTTGTTTCCCATTTTTCTTTAAAAGAAGCAACCGAACTATAGTCTAGGGTTTGGTGTGGTGGATTAGAGTGTGCTGACTGTGGGCAGGATTCCACAGTGTTTCTCCACAGAGTCATTCCCACCCTCTTACAGGCCTCAGTTTCTCTCTTTGGGGGTCTACCACCTGCAAGAGGGCTCAAAACGCTGAGTGGTCAGCTCCCATATGTGTTTCCCGGAGCAGCCTTCTTTCTTTTAGTTCATTTTGTTGCAGGGTTCCCTCCAGGGCCACTTTGCACCACGGGAATCGCTCCAGGCAACTCCCACTCAGGACCCTGCTTACCTTTCAGTTTGAAGGAGTAAAATGCTCTGTCTCTTCAGAGTTGAGGGACTCAGTCTCTCATTATCTTTGAAAAGGACAGCTCGGTTTCCTCTTTTGCAAATGTGCAGAGAAGCCAATGGAGATTCATTTTGGGAGGAAGAGGCAATGGAGAAGACCCTTTAGAATGAACCTCCAAATTAGGATCCCAGACAACAAATTCCTAGGAAAAGAACTGACAGCTCATAATAAAGCAGGACCATCAACCCAGAGTGGGACTGGGGCTCAGGAGGACTTACCAGTTCCACCCAAGGAGAAGCTTAGAGTCTCGGGGGCCCAAGGGGTCATGTCGGTACCTGGTGCCGAGTTTGGACAACTCATTTGGGAGGTCCTGAGTCTTCTCTGAACTCCACGTCGGGCACCATCTTGTCAATGGATAAGAACTCAAATTCTGTAAAATAATTTAAAGAGGTTTATTCTGAGCTGTATATGTACAACCATGGCCCAGAGAGCCGTGTCCAAGAATCCTTGAAGTGGTCTCACCATGGTTGGTTACAGTTTGGTTTTATACATTTCAGGGGGAGAGGAATGACACATAAAGTCATAAATCAACACGTGGAAGCCATACATTTGCAAGGTTGGAAAAGGCAGGACATCTTGGAGCAGGAGATTACAGGTGATGGTGGGTTTAAAGATTCTTTGATTTGTAATTGGTTAAATAAATGAAGCTTTGCCTAAAGGCTTGGAATGTTTTAAGTTAGGATAAAGAAGTCTGTTAATCAGAGAGAAGCCACTGGACATATGCTCAGATTCCAGTGATCTCTTAAGTAAATGGATGGCCTGCAGGTGTGGTTTAAGCTTTGTCTTGTACAGCCTTGGGCCTGTTAATGAGTTACAAATGATATCTCCAAGAAGGTAAGGGGCATGATAGGCATGTCCATCTCCCTTCTTATGGCCAGCAACTCAGCTGTAGGGTATTTCTGGTGTCCCCTTGACCAAGAGGGGGTCCATTCAATTGGCTGGGGGGCTTCAGATTTTATTTATTTCACAGAAATAAATTATAGTTTAGTTTCTTTGGTAGCACAATTTTTCTGTGTGTTTTCATTGTAAGGATGTTATTCTGGTCCATATTCTCTTTTAACTTATGCTCACTTTGTATGAGATATAGCCTCAGTCCTTTACTGTTGCTCATTTTCATGTCAAATTAATTTTATTGAACTGTTAAAAGGAGGCAGGGCCAACCCTGCTGTTGAGGTTATTTAGGCTGGTGTAACCTCCATTAATAAAGGATTCAAAAGTCATGCTTGTGTTATACTTTAGGAATTATCCAGAAAGGTAATCCTGACTTATTTTACAAATATTCTGGATCTGAAATCATCTATCGGAATTTATTTCTATGCTTGGAAATCTTCCTTTGCTGTCAGCACTTGGAATTTTCTTACTTAGCTTGTGTAGCTTACTGTCAGGTAGAGTGGTTTGCTTTTTGTCTGTTTCTTAGTACATTCTGTCTATTAAGTGACGTTGGACTTATTTAGAATTTTTTTGAGTTAAAGTATGATGAGCACCCAGAATCTCGTATGTTCAATCTGCTTTGACTGCTGTATAAGAGGTGCAATTTCTATCTCTTCTGCTGACAATCTTCTGAGCCTTTTGAAGTTATATAATTACAGTGATAATTTAGCAGGATATTGTTTATGTTTTAGTCAAATATAATTAAATTAAATTATAATTTAATTATAATTTATAATTAATTAAATTAATAAATTTAATTAAATTGAATTAGCCAAATATAATTACATTTGTATTAACCAGGTTCTGATGTAGAAATATATTTGATATTAAAAAATTGTAGGGAACTCTATAAATCTCACAGTATGGTACGGTAGTTACTTTTTGTTTGAAGGGGAATGTATGAATGTAATGTATCATCAAAGTTTTCATCTTAGAAAATAGAAATAAAAGTCTTTTTCTATTTTTTATTTCCCTAAGTATTTTAATATTTTAAAATTATTTTATCTTTTAAACAAAGTTGTACAGAGACGTGGTTTAAAACATCATGTACAAATGGTCCCTGATTTATGATGGTTTGATTTACGATTATTTTCAACTTTATGATGGTACAAAAATGGTATGCATTCTGTAGAAACCATGCTTCAAATTTTGAATTTAGATCTTTTCTAGGGCTCCTGATGTGAGGTAGACTGTCCACCAGTGCCAGGCAGCTGCAGCTCCCAGCCAGCCATGCTAATGTAGGGGTCCTGAGCACACTGAAGACAGGCGAGGCTACACTGTGATGTTTAGTAGGGTAGGTGTATTAAAGGCATTTTTGACTTAAGACATTCTCAACTTACAATAGATTTGTTGGGACATAATACCATTGTAAGTCAAGAAGCATCTGCATTTCTATAAGGCTTGTTATAAAAAACAGCCAACCCCACTGCCTCTCCATTTTCTCTTTCCAGACACAAATTCTATTAGATAGTCCCATTTTACAGGTGAGAAAATGGAGGCTTAGGCCAGGCATGGTGGCTCACACCTGTAATCCTAGCATGTTGGGAGAGTGAGGCAGGAGGATTGCTTGAGCTCAGGAGTTCAAGACCATCCTGAGCAAGAGCAAGACCCTGACTCTATTAAAAAGAGAAAAAATTAGCCACGTGTGGTGGCACATGCCTGTAGTCCCAGCTACTTGGGAGGCTGAGGCAGGAGGATCACTTGAGCCCAGGAGTTTGAGGTTGCTGTGAGCTAGGGTGACGCCAGGGCACTCTAGCCTAGGCGACAGAGTGAGATTCTGTCTCAAAACAATAAAAACAAAAACAAAACCAGCCGGCCAGCCAAGCTCAAGACGTGTTGGGCCCTGTTTGCCACGACGGATTCAATAGCCTTAAGATTGAAAATAGAGTGCATTCTGGGTCGGGGTAGCTATGGCGGCTCGTGTCCTCTCCTGCTGTGTCCGCCGCCTGCCTCGCTGCCCCGGGTCCCCACGCTAGCCACGGCCCGGCCGCTGGCACCGCCCTGTGCCCGCGGACCCGGACAGGCGTGGGGCTTCGCAGCCAGCCGCCGTGCTCGCGCAGGTTCCAAGTCAGGTTAGGGTTGTGCCGCCATATAGTGACGCTCCCCTTTGACACGGACGGAAACAAGGACCGTGTTCTTTATGTGTTGAAACTCTGTGACAGGACTGACCCCGAGAAGCTTTCAGTAAATTCTCACTTTACGAAAGACCTGGGCTTAGACGGTTCGGACCAAGTGGAGATTATCCTGGCCATGGAAGATGAACTTGGGTTTGAAATTCCTGATGTGGATGCAGAAAAGTTAATGTGTCCACAAGAAATTGTAGATTACACTGCAGATAGGAAGGATGTATGTGAATCAAATAGCAGACCCTCTTGCTTCACTGAGAGAAGATTCAGGCGATACTGGCGGGTGTCTGGACCTGAGAACGCATTCTGGCATTATTGCTGACTTTAACTGAGTAATTCTGTTGGGCTGGTATTTAAATTGTGTTAAGCATTTTACGCTTTGAAAATAAATCTATAAAAACAAAAATAAATAAATCAATAAATAAAGCCACAAGTTAAAAAAAAAAAAGAAAGAAAAGAAGATGGAGGCTTAGGTTAATTAACACACCCAAGTTCACAGGGGTAGGCAGTGATGGAGCTATGATAAGAACTCAAATCCGTTGACCACAGCCTGAGCTTTGAGCTATATTGCTTCTCACTTACAGGATGTATTAGCTTCCTATTGCTGCTGTAACAAATTACCACGCTCTTAAAACAACATGAATTTATTATCTGATAGTCCTGGAAGATATAAGCTTGAAATGGTTTATGTTAAATTAAATCAAATTTGGCCTAAAGCTGACTCTGTACTTTGAATTCCAACATAGCAAACCACATATGTAAACAAAGTGCAACCTAACTTAAGAGTATATTCTTGCATTAATAATAAATAGCTGAGTTTCAGCCAGTCGCAGGCTGCCAAGTGATCCCAAGTGATCAGACCATGTCCATGTAAGGCAGAGGCCAAGCTGTAGCCAATCAGGCTGTTCCCAGACAGCACTTCCTCCTCCTGTCTGTAAACGCCGGCGGCCTAGCTGCGGGGCGGGGCTCTCTGAGCCTCTCCTGGGCTCGAGTGGTGCAATTCATGAATTGTTCTTTGCTCAAATAAACTCTGCTAAATTTAATTTGTGTGAAGTTTTTCTTTGAGCAGTCATTTGGGGCTAATCAAGGTGTTAGCAAGTCTGCATTCCCCTTCTGGAGGCTCTAGAGGAGAATCTGTTCTTTGCCTTTTGCTGCTTCCAGAGGCTGCCTGCGTGCCCTGGCGTGTGGCCTCCTTCCCGCAATAGCCGCATCCGACTTCTGCTTCTGTCGTCACATTTCCTTTCTTAATCCTCCTGCCTCTTCTTTCACTTTTAAGGACCCTTGTGATTACACTGGAACCGCTTGGATAATTCAGAATAATCTCCCTATCTCAAGACCCTTAATTTAATCCCACATGTGGAGTAATCTTAATCACCTTTGCTATGTAAAGTAACATATCACAGGGTCCAGGGATGTGACCATGGGCATTTTGCAGGGGTGGCAGTGGGGACATCACTCCATCTACCACACAGAGCAAAGTTTCACCTGCATGACCCATAGGCCCTGTAAATGCAAAGTCCAACACAGCGAATGTTCTCTTTCTGCCACTGTCCCTTGTTGGTGACTGGAATTACTGCCCACTTGGTCTCCCAACCGTCTTCTACTCTTCCCTTCTCCTATACACAACAGTGTCTGCTCCTTCAGGCCTCTAGATATCCCCTGCTCCTGCTTCGGCTCTGGCCCCGTCATGTCTAGCCTGTGTTACTCTAACGGTCACCTACCTGCTTTCTCTGCTTCGTGCCCCTCTGACCCACTCTTCCCACCAGAGTGTCTTTCTAAAATACTGGGGCCTGCCCAGGATCCTTCTCTTACTGTCGTCTGCGTGGTGGCCCTGCCAACCACAGAGCGCAGCCCCAAGTCCTTAGCCTGGTGGGAGGCATCCACCCCTGGCCCCCTGGCTTCGTGCCCCTCCCATTTACTAATCCCAGCCGACTTTCACTTCCCTCCAGGCCTCCACATCTCCGTGTGGCACCTGCTTTGTTAGTCTCGGAAGCTGTTCTCGACATCCTTCTGGTCAGCTCGAATGTCATTTCCACCAGAAAGTTGCCTTAATCCTTTGTGACTTCAGTGCACTTTGCGCATATTTCTACTGAGCCCCCTTGTTTGCCAGTGTGTATCGTAGGCGGGAAGCAGGACTCCGTGTCTTATTTTTTCTGTCTCCAGAGTTCAGCTGACCGTCCATCACACAGCGCTTGGTAATGAGGTGCTATGCTAATATCATGCAGCTGTGTTCCCTATACAGTAGTTCCCTTTATCCTATGGCTTCTTTAGTGCTGTGCCTTGTCTGTCACCAACTTCTATCAGTAAAAAACGATCTGTTCAACCCTCGTCCCCTTTGCCACACCACATCCTCAGCGCGATGACGACTGCTACACATGATACGGTTGTTGGGTTTATGAACTTCCCCCACCTGGAGCAAGGCTTCACCCTGTCAGGCCTGTCCTCCCCACCCCCCTTACTGGCAGATTCCGCTTTGATGGCTCCCCAGCCGTGTGCTCACCTGCCTTGCACATTCTGATTTGGGTGGTGAGCAGCAGCGTGGCTTGGATCATGTAGATCTTGCTTGTCTTCATTGGTCTTTAAATAGTTTATACTTAATTTGGAGGCACAACTTTTGATGGATTGTCAATGAGAGGGTTTCCTGGTCTCTCTCTGGTGTCCACCAGAAGACCAGGTTCTCTGCTTTTCAGCCCTGGCTGATGGTGCCTATGTGATTTCTAAGAGAGTAAGAGTCTGCGAACTGTCCCTGGCCACAAAGAATTCACTCAGGGTTTGGCCTGAAGCTGCACGCCTGCCATTTCACTTCATCAGAAGGCTTCTTATTCACCATCGTTGTCCCAGGGAGGTGTGGTGGCTGCTTAGGGTTCAGCCCCAGAAGGTTCTGTGGGAAGGGAAGATAAGGTGGGAGAGAGGCAGTTGCAGGTCATCTGAGGATAGGGTTTTGGGGAACAGAAAGATCTCCTCGCCTATAGCATCCTTAATAAATGGGAGATGGCTGAATGAAGACTGAATTTTCATGTCAACATGAGGGACACCATCATAACGCTAGAGTAATCATCCAATAATATTCCGGGTAGAAGAAGTTCAGAAGCTTAATCTGGAATTTGAGTTTTGCTCTGTCAGGCAAGGTTCCCAGGCATTGCTCCAAGGAGGCAATGTGGCACTTCCACCGCCAGATGACGACTAAGGACAGCATTTAAGTCGGTTTTCTCAACTTCCTCTGTAGAGGGAATCCCTGTGGAAACCCGACCTAGGGGCTTTCCCATTTCTATTTCAGGAAGGGAGAAGGGGCAGTGTGGAGCTTTCCAGACCAGTTAGATTCATCTATCCATCTATCTACTATCATCTATTGAAAGAGAGTGCACCACAACGGTTTAGAGCACAGACTTTGGAGCCAGATTGTCTGAGTTTAAATTTTAGCCCTGCCCTATAATGGTTGTGTGAATACACATCTCTATGCCTCAACTGCCACTTCTGTAAAATGGGAATGATAATAGTATTTGATTCTATATCATTTTTGTGAGGATTAGTATTTCTTGAGTGTATAGAACAATGCCTGGCACTCAGTAAGTGTTAAATATCTATTAAATAATTGAAAATGTTATGACACTATACACACATTGTTTAGTATGATATAAACATATATGTATTTAATCAGACATGCCAATGTATGTTACATTAATGAATTAAACACACTTGAGAACATCAGAGAAGAATGATAATAGATCAAACGACAAAATGGTGTTTGAGCATGTAGTCTGTTCTCAACACGAAGTAGTGAAAAGCTCTTCCTTGCTTTCTGGAAATTCTTCACAAGTGCTAATTAACTCATTTTGTTGCACATGAATGGAATAAAGCCTTTAACTTCTATTTAACTACTCTATTCCTTGATAGCATGAGGAACACTTTCTCAAGACTCTCACACTTTTTATTTGTGAACACTCACTGGAGTTCATGGGAAAAGCTTGAAAGGTGTGAGCTCCCCTAGGTCTGTGAGCTCCTGGGGCTCCGCGCTCTTTCGCCAGCCCACACTTGTCTTCGGCCAATTTTTTTACTATTCCAGCTAAATTATTTTAGCCAGTGTGCAGCTGTGTCTGCCCCAGGGAAGCAAGCACTCGTGTCTCGCCCATTCCAGCCAGGCTGGCTGGCTGTCCTGCAACCTCAGCTCTGGGATGGGTTCAAGAAAAATGGCCACCTGGCAGTTTGACTTTTTATTGTTGTAAGGGTGGGAACGTCATTGTTCCCAGCTCTTACACCCCCCCACACAAACTAGAATTCTGTTTAAATGTGTTTAAATAGAGATGTTGAAAAAAAGTGTGTGAGAAACCAAAGAAACTCAGGGAGAATGCTTCTAGCACTTACGCGGGTGGGGTTTGGCCGTACAGATAGAAGGGTTGGAAGCTCTTACACCTTGCTCTATACTCTATGTATACTCTTGTCAAGAAGCTGAGTGCAGCAGGGAAGGCACTGCTACCAGACTTCGTCCAGATTCATGTCTACTACCTCCCACAAAATGATAGGTCCTCTGTTTTAGCATGTAAGATAATTCCTCAGTCTTATTGCTGCTGTTCCCGTTAAGCATAAACAATGATCTGGGTCATGAATTTTAATGCCATTTAAATTCTTCTGTGTCCCAACTCTTATTCCTGGCTATGAACTTGCTGCTGGCAAGGTGAATGCCAGGGAAAAAGAGATATCATCAGAGCTGTCACCGAGAGATGGATTACCGCTGCGCAGAAGGCAGGGTTGAGGTAGGCATGTAACTAGCTGCCGGGGGAGGAGCCGTCCTGGGAAGAGTCCAGGTGTCACAGGGAAGTAGAATAGAGAAAAGGGAAAGGAGAGATGAGCTGGAAAGAAAGTGAGTGACAAGAGCTCTGCACGGCCAATTCATCGGCTGTCTTCCTGCTGTGAGGATGAAGGGTCTGAAAAGAAGGGAAGAGATGGCATTTGTTCAAGAGCAGGGCTCATTCACACAAGGCACGGCGCACAGCATGGCCCTGTCTTCTCTCTCTGTCTCTGTCTCTCTCCATGGTTTACTGTAACAGGAAATATCACGGGCACCGGGCAGCTGTCCCAGAGTGAGGCCATTCTATTCTTCATCCCAAACCTTTTTTCAAATGTGTTTCTGTATTTTGACTTCCTAGTCTCTCCCCAAAGTTTTTCTTAACTCCCATAGTATGACTTGGCTTCCTTATTCTCTGAAATGTTCTGAGTCTCTAACTTCCTCTCCTCTGCGGTGTAACTCACGCAGCTCCGTGAAGCCAGGGGCACTGCCTGCACACAGCCCTCGTACGATGAGGATGAGATGCCTGGGAATCCTGCCAAATGGAGGGAAAGCCAGCATTTGTCTTTTCTGACAAAATATAGGTACCACGTATCCTGTTGGAAAAGGTGTGGTTGTGATCAGAATTCTCTCTGTCTCTCTCGAATTCAGGAAATGCTTAGAGTACATGAGTGAGGGGGAAGGAGACGCCATATGGAGGAAGTTTCATGGTGGTGTGAAACAATTCTGGGGGCATGAAGGCCGTGGGCAGGACATCAGGGCCCTGAAAGGGGAATGCACAGTGGTTTCTTGGGACTTTGGTGCTCTTTCTTATAGGTATAGGAACCATACAGGGGAGGAAGGAGAGGAGCTGATTCTGTAAAAAGATCATTCCTACTCTAAAAGATGACTCACTGTCTTTTTACAATGAAGCCAGAAGACCAGAGGGGAAAGCTATTATCCTCAACTGTAGTAAATTGTGTTGGGTGGATCTATAATAGCATCACAGAAGTTGTAGAGGACACAGTTGTCTCAGGTACCAACAAATAAGGGAGAAATGCCGCTGAGAGTACCTACCAGTTGTGCTCTTATTCAATTCATGAATTAGTATAAGCGAATCCTTTAAGTAATTAAATTGTTAGCTGCTTATAGAATGTTTCTTTTGGCTCTTCTCTCTCTTGAGTAATTAGATAGAGTCTTTTTTGTGCCTCTGCTTTTGGGAACTCTGTTCCAAGTGTAAGACTGAATGCGGGTTTGTCAGGTCAGGACCCCTGTGGGAATGTCTTTGTATCGGGGAATGGTGAATCCCTGAGCAGGACACAGAGATGTCGTCGTTTGAAAAGGTTAGATGTACCTAAGTTAAAGAGTGGTATCAGAACTTCTCAAAAGAAGACAGAAGAATGGCCAACAAACATATGAAAAAATGCTCAACATCTCTAATCATCAGAGAAATGCAAATCAAAACCACAATGAGATATCACTTAACTCCAGTGAGAATGGCCCTTATCAAAAAGTCTCCAAACAATAAATGCTGGCGTGGATGCGGAGAGAGAGGAACACTCCTACACTGCTGGTGGGACTGCAAACTAGTTCAACCTCTGTGGAAAGCAATATGGAGATACCTTAAAGCAATACAAGTGAATCTACCATTTGATCCAGCAATTCCACTACTGGTCATCTACCCAAAAGATCCAGTGACACTCTACAAAAAAGACACCCGCACTCGAATGTTTATAGCAGCACAATTCATAATCGCAAGGCTGTGGAAACAGCCCAAGTGCCCATCAATCCAAGAATGGATTAATAAAATGTGGTATATATATATCATGGAGTACTATTCAGCTCTAAGAAACAACAGTGATATAGCACATCTTATATTTTCCTGGTTAGAGCTGGAACCCATACTACTAAGTGAAGTATCCCAAGAATGGAAAAACAAGCACCACATATACTTACCAGCAAACTGGTATTAACTTAGCAGCATCTAAGTGGACACATAGGTACTACAGTAATAGGGTATTGGGCAGGTGGAAGGGGGGAGGGGGGCGGGTATATACATACATAATGAGTGAGATGTGCACCATCTGGGGGATGGTCATGCTGGAAACTCAGACTTTTGGGGCGAGGGGGGAAAGGGCATTCATTGAAACCTTAAAATCTGTACCCCCATAATATGCCAAAAAAAAGATTGGTATCAGGAGCTCACAGATCGTTATTAGATAAACTCCAGATTAGAAAAAAACTCCACATTTCTCTTTTTGATAGTTACATAAAAAATTGAAATCATACTCATCCTAATCAAAGGTATATGTATAAATCTTTAGTGCAAAACTCATCTATTGTTCATAATAACAGGCCTCTGGCATATATATCATTTTTACAGAAGTGGAAACATCATGCATCTACTAATTTATTAATAATTTGTTCATTAGTTTCCCCAAAGTGAAAAAGACGATACCCCTTTGACCTTCTACCTTATAATTTGAAACAACTTAATTTGTGGCTGAAAAAGAGTACTCTGTATGACACTTAAATAATTAATGCAACTGATTGACCCAAGATAGTATATAGAATATTGTGATATAATAAGAAATGTAATATATATTTGGTCTCTGCCCTGGTTCCTAGCACATAGCTCCTAAAACCCTTAGAATATCCAAAGTGATTAAAGTGTCTTTTGTCTGCTAATGAGATGACTGAAGGCTTGCAGTTCCTTGGTAGCTTCAGGATGGGGACTGGTCACCAGAAAGACCAAAGCTGGATTAGAGGGTTGGGACTTTCAGCCCCAACCCCCAACCTCAGGGAGAAGTGAGGGGCTGAAACTTAAGTTGCTCACCAATGGCCAATAATGTAATCAATCATGCCTCCATAATGAAGGCTCCATAAACCCCAAAAGGACAGGGTTGTTAGAGCTTCCCAGTAGCTGAACGCATAAAGGTGCCTGGAGGGTGGTGTTCCTGGAGAAGGCATGGAAACTCCACATTCCTTCCCACATGCCTTATCCTGTGGATTTCTCTGTCTGTTCATCTGTATCCTTTGTAATGTCCCGGATAACAAAACAGTACATGTAAGTAAGTGTTTCTCTGAGTTCTTTGAGCTGCTCTAGCAAATTAATTGAACCTGAGTAGGGGTTTGTGGGAACTCTCAATGTAGAGCTGGTTGGTCAGAAGTATAGGTGACAACCTTCTATTTGTGACGGGCATCTGAATTGTGGAGTAGTCTCGTGTGACTGAGCCCTTCACCTGTGGCATCTGACACTATCTCCAG
Organism: Mirza zaza; assembly: GCA_008750895.1. Taxonomy (NCBI): domain Eukaryota; kingdom Metazoa; phylum Chordata; class Mammalia; order Primates; family Cheirogaleidae; genus Mirza; species Mirza zaza. The sequence goes on along the minus strand of VSMD01062748.1, from coordinate 11,218 downwards.
GTAGTGTCAGAAGTGAATTGAACTAGAGGACACTCAGCTGGTGTCTGCTGAAGAATGGCTTGGTGTGGGGGAAACAGCCCTCACACACCTGATGTTGGAAGTAACTGTGCAAGATAGTGGAAAAACGCCTTGGGTCCCCCCACACTCTACCTATCAGTATAGGTTAAAAATGTTTAAGCCTCAAAATCCATTATGAAAGTGTCAGGGTGATTAGTTAGTAATTGTTAATAAAGGAAATAGTGTGTTGAAGGAATATTTGAAAAAACTGAGGTTAGTACGAATACAACTACAGAATAATTTTCCTTTTATATTTTTTGATTTCCAAATTAGATACAAGATAAAACCCTGAGTCTGATGGTCGAGGGTGATTCTGATACTCACATATAACTGTATCCACAGAGTGTGGATTCTGAGATATGCTGGTAAAAGAAGTTGGTATCTTCGTGGCATTTGTCCCCAGGGATCTTTTAGTACTGAGAGAATCTGCATTTATACAGATTTTGTTCCCTTGGAGTTTTTTTTGACTGGCCCCCACACCTACATTCATGACTGTCCTTTCTGCCTCCCACCTCAGTCCCATACCCAATAGTGTGGATAGAAGAATTTCACCCAGAACCAAGATATTTTCCTGGATCACCTTCCTCTCAGGATTTATGGGCAAGTGAATAAAGGAAAGAAGATGGTATCCTCCTCAATTCATTCTATGAAGCCAATATCACCTTAATACCAAAGCCAGGAAAGGACACAACAAAAAAATAAAACTGCAGGCCAATATCCCTCATGAATATAGATGCAAAAATTTTCAACAAAATCTTAGCAAATTGAATACAACAGCACATCAAAAAAATAATTCATCACGACCAGGTAGCCTTTATCCCAGAGGTGCAAGGCTGGTTCAACATATGCAAATCTATAAGTGCAATTCACCACATAAATAAAAGCAAGAACAAAGACCATGTGATTCTCTCAATAGATGCAGAAAAAGCATTTGACAAAATCCAGCACACTTTTATGATAAAAACTCTCAACAAAATAGGCATAGATGGGACATTCCTTAGAATTATTAAGGCCATATATGATAAACCTACAGCCAATATCATACTGAATGGGGAAGAACTGAAAGCATTCCCACTTAGAACAGGAACTAGACAAGGTTGCCCACTATCTCCACTTCTATTCAACATAGTGCTGGAAGTCCTTGCCAGAGCAATCAGACAAGAGAGCAGGGAAATAAGGGTGTCCGAATGGGGGCAGACTCTCACTGTTTGCTGATGATGTGATATTATATGTAGAAAAATTCCAAGATTCAATCAAGAGATTCTCGGAATTGATAAATGAATTCAGTAAAGTCTTAGGATATATGCCAATAACAGTCAAGCTGAAAATCAAATCAAAGATGCAATACCTTTAGCAATAGCATCAAGGAAAACTAAATATTTGGGTATATATTTAATGAAGGAGGTGAGAGACCTATATAGGGAGAACTATAAAACATTAAGAAAAGCAATTGCAGAAGATGTAAACAGATTGAAAACCCTACCTCGCTCATGGATTGGCAGAATCAATATTGTTAAAATGTCCATACAACCTAAAGTGATCTAATTAATGCCCTCTCTATTAAAATATCATCATTCTGAATTCACTTTATTTTTTATTTTTTTATTTCAGCATATTATAGGGGTACAAATGTTAAGGTTATGTATATTGCCCTTGCCTCCCCCCACCAAGTCAGAGCTTTAATCGTGACCGTCCCCCAGACAGTGCACATCTCACTCATTATGTAATCATCATCTTTCTTTACAGATCTAGAAAGAATAATTCCATGCTTCACATGGAACCAGAGAAGACCTTGTATAGCCAAAGAAATCTTGAGCAAAAAGAACAAATTGGAAGGCATCAGTCTGCCAGACTTCAAGCTATATACTACAAGGCTATAATAACCCAAACAGCATAGAATTGGCACAAGAACAGAGACATAGACCAATGGAACAGAACTGAGAACCCAGATATAAAGCCATCCTCACATAGCCATCTAATCTTTGACAAAGCAGACAAAAACATACACTGGGGAAAAGAATCCTTATTCAATTAATGGTGCTGGGAAAACTGGATAGCCACTTGTAGAAGACTGGGGATCCACACCTTTTGCCTCTCACGTAAATCAGCTCATGGTGGATAACAGACTTAAGCCTAAGGCATTAAACTACAAGAATTCTAGAAGAAAATGTTGGAAAAACTCTTATAGACGTTGGCCTAGGCAAAGAATTTGTGAAGAAGACCCAAAAGGCAATCACAGCAACAACAAAAATAAATAGGATCTGATCAAATTAAAAAGCTTCTGCATAGCCAAGGAAACTATCATGAGAGCAAACAGACAACCTATAGAATGGGAGAAAATATTCGCATGTTGCACATCTGATAAAGGGCTGATAACTAGAACCTATATAGAACTCAGGAAAATCAGCAAGAAAAAATCAAACAACTCTATCAAAAAGTAGGCATAGGACATGAACAGAAACTTTTCAAAAAAAGATGGAATAATGACCAACAAACATATGAAAAAATGCTCAACATCTCTAATCATCAGGGAAATGCAAATCAGAACCACAATGAGATATCAATTAACTCCAGTGAGAATGGCCCTTATCAAAAATTCCCCAAACAACAAATGCTGGTGAGGATGTAGAGAGATTGGAACACTCTTACACTGCTGGTGGGACCTCAAATTAGTACAACCCCTATGGAATTTGAAGATACCTAAAAGAACTAAAAATAGAAATACCATTTGATCCAGCAATTCCACTACTAGGCATCTACCCCCCCCAAAAAAGGACATTCTATAATAAAGGCATTTTCACTTGAATGTTTATATTAGCACAATTCATAATTGCAAAGATGTAGAAACAACCCAAGTGCCCATCAATACATGAGTGGATAAATAAAATGTGGCATATGTATACCATGGAATACTAGTCAGCTACAAAAAAGAATGGTGATCTAGAACTCTTATATTATCCTGGATAGAGCTGGAACCCATTCTGCTAAGTGAAGTATCACAAGAATGGAGTAACAAGCACCACATGCGCTCACCATCAAATTGGTATTAACTGATCAACACTAAGGTGCTCACATGAAAGTAATATTCTTCAGGTGCTGGTCAGGTGGGAGGGGGTTAGTAGGGGTAGGTAAACTCACAATTAATGGGTTTGGAGCCCACAGTATGGGGAAGGGCACACTTGTCACTCTGGCTTGGGCTAAGCAAAGGCATTATATGTAAATAAAATGTTTATACCCCATAATATTCTGAAATTTAAAGAAAATTGGAAAAAAGAATAAATGAATTATTCAATCAACATGAATGAATCTCACAAAAATATTTTTGAGTGAAAGAAGTCATGTACAAGTGAGTATACAGTATATAATTTCTTTTATATAAGGTTCAAAACGGGCAAAATTAATCCATACTGCTAAGTCAGGGCAGTGCTGCCCTTGAGGAAGAAGTCATTGGAAGGCAGCATGATGGGACTCCCGAGTTGAGGCAATATGTATTTAAAATTGTCTTTATATTTTAGATAACAACTGCCAGTGTACAAAAGGTAATATCTATTTCTTTTATTTAAATATTCTCTTTCTACATTTTTTCTTTTTATTTAGACCCTGTAGGGACTGCCAAAAATTTCCAGTGCTGACTATATTGCAAGTCATCAGGGCGGAGTATTGGGGAAAGTTTTCAATTAGCAATAATCGTGCCTTGGATAAACCTCATTGGCTATGATACTGCCACTGCACAAAGCTGGTAATATCTATTTCTTGAGGTGCATGTTGGTTCAACTAATGTGCTCACCTTGTTAACAATCATCCAACTATAGTCCTATAATTTGTTTCCTAAGGCAGACAAAGAAATGAGGTGTAACCCACAGTTACAGCATAACTAGAAGGCAGAAAATACTACTAACTTAGAATTAACATATAAATAGGGAAATACATACTCAAATCTAGCAAAGACACATTTGGAGGCCTGTTCCAGTCTAACGGGGAGACGGATGGGACAAGAGCAGAGCAGGGAGGGCCTGAGGCAGAGGGCAGACAGAAAATCATCATTGCAAAAATAACCTTCCATTCTGAGCGGGGAAATTATAAAAACAAGTCTGGGACAGAGAATACAGGTGTGCTGCTTGCTTTGGAATCAAATAAAAAGAATTTGTGGAGAGAATCAGAGGTGATAGTCTCTGGAAAGGGTTCATCAAAGTGTTGAATTAAATGGTGGTAGCTCCTCTAAGAAACATGGTAGTAAAGGGAAAAGGGAAGCAAGTGGGGAAAATTAAATTACATTCAGAAACAAAAGAGAATCATGAAATAAGAAGACACATCACCTCTTCTCCCCCAAAGATTCCTATTATTAATGAAACTGCACTATACTGTACTAACAGTAGAGGGTGACCTTGAGCTAAGAAACCTAGTAAACCACAAAATCTCATATTACTGTTTTGGCTGCTTTAGGGAAATAGACATGACAGAATGAATACAAAGCTGCAGATGTGATCCGCTGAAGCCACTGGCAGCTAATGCATATTGTCTCCAAGACGAGAACAATAAGAAGCACGTCAACAACAGCAAGGAAGCAGAAGAGAACTGCAACACTATGCTCCTAACTGAATCAAGCATTCATGGGTTGAGGGAGTCATCTTTTTTCATGGAAGGTAGCAAGTGAGTTGTTTTATCAGTCTGCTTCCTGTCAGTGGAATTTTGGGAGTCAGACAGCCTTATTCCATTTTGTAGATTCCCCCTTTTAGTTCAGGTAGCATTATTTCTCTATAACTTTTGAGGGTATTCTGCAGATTTCATGGAGATTCACTCTATTAGACACAAGTCACCCCTACTGATCCTTTCGAGACAATAGCTTCTCTATTTTGGCCCCTGCTGAGACATTTGGGGGACGGCACATTAGGGGATACGTCAAGCATACCTTTACCTTCCTGGGGGGACCCTCTAACACTTTGATCTTTCCGTGGTATGTCTGCCACAGCAATGCAGCAATTGATATAAAAGTCAGGCAAAAGAAAGTAAAAAAATTATAAGACTCTTTAAAGAAGAAAGGAAAGAATAAGTTAATATTAAAATGATTTCATTTTAAATCGCTCTCATTCCCGAGTGTAAGGAGGGAGCACTCTTTGAGGCAGGTGTGGAAGTGTAAGCGCACCCCAAGGGCCATTTGCACCGAGCTGGGCTAGCCAAAGGGAAGCCGTTTTGCTTCCAGTGTGCTTTCAGTTTTGTTGTCTTAAAAGTTGTTTAGAATTAACCTGCAGTGACCTCGAGGAAACACAGATCAAGAGTCCTGAACAGGCCAACTGCAGACACTGATGACAAGATTGTTTGCGGACACTGAGCGGGTCATGATGACTTGCACAAAGTTTGCTTTCTGCCACCAGCCCTGCACGTCTTCCTTGGTAAGCAGAGGAGAGGAGATGGTCTTTGAGACAGTAACCCGCCATCTCCTCAGGCTGCTGTCACTTGAATAAACCAGTCTCCTTCACCAACACCCCCTCTCGTGTCTGGCTCTCTGGTGTCAGACAGCCGGACCTGCGTCCAGCAACAGAATAACTAAGCAGCTATCAATTGGACTGTTCAGGTCATGGTCCTGTAGTCATAAAAAATAAGAAGGATGGGAGAGAGAGTACAAAGAACAACTGGATTCCTGTTCTAGCTACCTTGGGACACATAAAATTGAGAAAATGTATTGAGGAAGTTCTATATAGCAACCTCCAATTGCTGTATAATAGGTGTTTTAGAAAGAGAGACTAGAAAGAATGTAGAATATAATAAAAGAAATAGTGGAAGATTTTTTCCCTGAGCTGAGGGAAGTCTTTAGTCTTTTGATGGATAAGATCCATCGTGCAACTTAAAGGCAACAGGCAGGAATCGTGAAAATATACAAATAGTTACCCAGCTGTAGTAATGAAAATTTTTGACTACAAAATCAGAAACAAAAGAAAAACAATGATTAAAAAAAGCTTCCAGAGAGGACATAAACAAGCTAACTAGCAAACAGTTTATATATAGAAAGACAAGAACCAGACAGGAGACCGACTTCTTATCTGAGCTATCCGAAGCCAGAAAACAGCTGGGGTGTGCTGGGGGCAAGAGGCTGGCCTGAGGCCGGGAAGGGAGTGCGGGCAGGAAAGGCAGTGGCAGAGAGGATCCTGGGGAAAGGCACTGCTAATGAGGGTGTTATTTTAAAACTTGCCCTGTGTGGCATGATTCAAAATTGTCATTGCCACACCCTCAAAGACCTCCATTGCATTGCAAAGATCTTGGATTTATGTTTGTTTATCTTTTAATGTAAAACTGCCCTAATGCACATTGATTCTACTGCAGGAAGCTCAAGGTCCTTAGCGCCAGGACAGTGACAGCTGTAGGGACAGTAGCAATTGGGTCACGTACACTAGTAGGTCGAGACACTGCGCGTTAGAAATTCAAGCAAGCTGCTGCTTTCCCTCCGCCCCTGCCCTTTGCGGTCTGGACCGGGAAAGGTCAGCATTCCTAGCGGTGGCAACCCGCAGCTCCCGTTTCCCTGACTCTTCCTTCTGTGTTCACGATACGTGAGACGCGGTCTTGGATGTTTGAGAAGCAAAGCGGCATGACTGGGGCGGGAGTTGACGTTGCGTTTGCTTGAGGACCGGGGAGCTCAGTCCGACATGCTCTCACAGGTACGAGATCGCAGCTATAATCCACGTGCTTGAAACAAACTTCTCGGCTGTCACTCCAGCGCAAGCCACTGTCCTTATACACCTGGAGCTTTCAGTGTCCTCTGTCACTCTCTGAAGCACTCTTGATGCCTCCGCAAGGGTGACATTTTATTTTATAATTAATATTTTAAATTTATCAGGACTACATGTATATAGTTTGAAAATTAAACAGTAGAAATATATTGTAATAAAAGCTAGAACCTATTACACCACACTTCCCTTCACTGGCGTTATCTCCAGCTCAATGACTTTTAACAGTAATATGCATATCTTTGTGTATGTGAGAGATTTAATTTAGACATCAGTTGACTTCCTGCCATGATAGAGAATTTAGACCACCAACAACTATACGGCATCCTCTTTGTGTTATCGTTATGTTACTATGTTTAGTTCCTCTGTAGGTAACCCCTATATTTTTAAATACCATACTCTATTATTCTGTCAGTTGAATTTTCTTCTTGTAGATGAAGACATTGCTAACCCTACTCTTTCCTGTTCTACTTTTTTCCTTCTTTTATATTCCAACTTCTGAAATTCATAATTTATCTTTAATATTTTGAAAATTGATAGCATTTATGGTTTGTCAACATATCTATGTCTTTCCATTGTTTGCCCACAGTTTCATTATGAATTATAATTAAAAAATTTAATTTCTAAAACTTACATATATTCACTATTGAATGAATATATTTCCTTTCTTGAACATCTTTTGATTTTTATGGAATTTCTAATTGCAATGACTTTCCCACCATATATATAGTCCACTTTCTATCACATTTTTAGATATTTTGAGTGTCTGAAGAGTATTAAAAATGTATGTGATCATGTTTATCATGTAATCCCCTTCCTGGAGCCCTCTGTTCTCTAGTTTCAATCTAAAAATTTGATTTCCAGGATTGGTGAACACATGTCATCTTGTGATTCTCTTCATTGTTTTCTTGGGTTTAAACCACTGTTTCATGTATCCAATATCTTCGTCTTTCTTCCTTTAACTCCTTAATATTGCTGGAAAACATCATGTAGTAGCATTCTGAAAAGGATGTACTGGAAGTAAATTTTCTAATCTTTGCATGTCTAAGAATCATCTTTATCCTGACCTCAAGCTTGAATAAAATTTTGTGGGTTTATAAGTGTAGGTCTCATCAGGAGAGAGAGGAAATCATGCAGTGATTTGAAAAAGAAAGTTCAATGTAAAGAATTATGAACCATAACCGGGGATTGGAGTAATGATATTAGCTAGTAAGAAGTAAAGAGAACTCTAAAAATGTGGTGATAGCAGATGTAAAGTGCATAATATAATATATAATAGCTACTACCCTAGGGTTAGGATAGAGTGCCCAGGGAGGAGCCCTCTCCAGTTTTGTTTCCTAGGGTGAGGTCAGACCTTGCTAGGGAGGCACATTCGTGGCTTACTGAATGGCAGAGAAGTTGCTGTGTTGCTGCCCTGGCAGAATTTGCTGGAATTCACTCTGGCAGATCCTGCCTCTAGGATTTTGGGGAAAGCTCTTCCTGTTCCTCTTGTGGTCTCACAAGAGACTCTGCTATAAAACTGCGAAAGGGTGTGTGCGTGCGTGTGTGTGTGTGTATGTGTGCGCGCATGCGTGTGTGTGTGTGAGCGTGTGTGTGTGTATGTGTGTGTGTGAGCATGTGTGTGTATGTGTGTGTGAGCGTGTGTGTATGTGTGTGTGTGAGCGTGTGTGTGAGTGTGTGTGTGTGAGCGTGTGCCTGAGGAAGCCTCTGGGTGCTGGGTGCCGCTGGCTGCCCTACACTGCAAAGTCTGGGTGCTGAGGAAGCTTCAGGAGCCTGGTGCTGGAGAAGCCAGCTGAGAACTTTCCAAAATTAATGACAGACAACAAATCACATATTAAAGATCCCAGAGAACACCAAGCAGGATAAATACAGCCCCCAAAACTTACCCGTAAGCATATCATATTTAAACTGTAAATAAAAACATGTTGAAGTATATAAATAATGTTTTGAAAAGCAAAGAGGAATGAGAAAACAAGTTATTATATTTTATATATTTCTTAAAAGTGGATATAACACATAGATATTTACCAATATGTATTATGTAATTTGAACAGCACTGTTATGAAATATACGTGGATATTTTTCAATGCATTACACAAAAGAAGAAATAAAGTACTACTCAATCAATAAGAAAGAGTTAAACAACCTAGTAGCAACATTGGAAAGTATATGAGTAGGTGATTCACAGAAGAAACTGCGATGGAAAGCAGCATATGTAAAGATAGTCAATACTCTGTTTGAAATTTGACATAGTAACAGTGTGTTCCTTCAGCTTAAACAAAAACATATTGCACATTGATAAAAATCTGGAAGCACAACTTTGAAGGGTTGCTGATAAATTGTCTAGAAACATTTTTCTAAAAACTGATAAGGTTTTGGAAGACCAAGTATGAATCTTCAACTACTTTGTTGAATGAAATACCGAGTGGAGAAATCGAGGGGCCTTGACTGGGAAGGAGCAAAGTGTTGAGAGCTCAGCTGAAATGCTGGCCGGTGGTTCTCTATACGAGTGGGCAGAGTATGCCACTAGTGAGAACAGGGGTTTGTTTAGATGAAGGCAGCCTAGATCTGGACTTCAAATTCATCAATTGCCTTATTCATTCGTCAAATAATTATTTAGCTCCTACTAAGTGCCACATAGAGTTCCAGATAAAACAGTGAGCAAGGCAAAAATGTCTCTACCTTTGTTAATTCTAGCAGGAAAGAGAAAAACAATAATATAATAAACAGATACAGCATACAATGTTAGGTGGTGATTCTCACTGTGAAGAAAGATATGAACAGGCAGAGTAAGGATGTGGAGCAGCAAGGGTTTACTCATAGTGAATTTCCATATAGGCGGTGGCAGGCTTATTTCAAAAAAGCAGAAACATTTTACTATACTTTTCCCCTTGGGTTGTTAGTGTCAGATATAGAGCACTAGATTTATCACCACAGGTTTCGGTACCACTTGTACTTATTTTGAATAAAATTCACTGTCACAGAACGAAGCCGGAGGAGGAGGCTTGGTGGCCATCTCCCTGAAGCTGAGGACCGCAGGGTGTCACGTGTGGACCTGCAGCCCCTTGCTGACGGAGGGACCACCTGCATCCCCGCGCTCACACCAGGGTGTAATCCCAACACTTTGAGAGGCCCAGGTGGGAGGACTACTTGAGGCCAGGAATTCTAGACCAGCTTGGGCAACATAGCAAGACCCTAACTCGATTAAAAATTTAGCTGGGAGTGGTGGCACATGCCTGTAGTCCCAGCTACTTGAGAGGCTGAGAGGCAGGAGGATCATTTGAGCCCAGGAGTTCAAGATTGCTGTGAGCTATGATCAGAGCACCGCATTCCAGCCTGGGTAAAAGAGTTAGACCTTGTCTCTAAAAAAAAAAGGAAAAAATGTTAATCATATCTAAAGAATACTTTCACAGCAACATCTAAACTGTTGTTCAACCAAACAACTGAGCACCTTGGCCTAGCCAAATTGACACAGAAAATTAGCCATCACAATCTCTATTGGTGATCATCATCTACAGCTATTATTTAATTATGGGTTGCCAAATATGATTTTTCTGGTTCTTTCTTTCTTCATTTATTAGCAGTGTTTCTTCTAAAAAGGTTTCCCTCTATATCATCAACTATTTAGTTACCTTGAGGAATAGTTCATATAGTAAAGATGATAAATAAAATGAATTTTTAATCAATTTTATTTTATTTTATTTTGAGACAGAGTCTCACTCTGTTGCCCTGGTTAGAGTGCAGTGACGTCAGCCTAGCTCACAGCAACCTCAAACTCCTGGGCTCAAGCAATCCTCCTGACTCAGCCTCCCGAGTAGCTGGGACTACAGGCATGCACCACCATGCCCAGCTAATTTTATATATATATATATATTTTTAGTTGTCCAGCTAATTTCTTTCTAATTTTTAGTAGAGACAGGATCTCACTCTTGCTCAGGCTGGTTTCAGACTCCTGAGCTCAAATGATCTGTCTGCCTCAACCTCCCAGAGTGCCTAGGATTACAGGCATGAGACACCATGCCTGGCCTTTTTTTTTTTTTGAGATGATGTCTTGCTCTGTCACCCAGGCTGGAATGCAGTGGCACAATCATAGCTCACTGCAGCCTTGAACTCCTGGGCTCAAGGGATCTTCCTGCCTCAGCCTCCTGAAGTGCTGGGATTATAGGTGTGAGCCACTGCGCCCAGCTAAATCAACTTCTCAGTCAACTTATAAAGCTACTGAAAAAATGATATTTCTATTAGAATTGTATTACATTTATAAGTTAAATTCAGAGATAATTGACATCTTTATGATATTGAGTCTTCCTTAGATAAACTTGGTATGTTTCTTACAAAGTTTGTTGTTATTTTTCTTGCTGCTTTTGTAATTGAGGTTTTCTCTTTCATTATAGCATCTACAAAGTGATTGTTATTGCATAGTCATATATCCATTTTTTTTTTTT
>VSMD01062747.1:0-21693 GCA_008750895.1 Mirza zaza | reverse complement strand
AGTGATGATTGGTATTTCCACAATATTAAAAAAAAAAATACTGAAATTGACTTAATTACGTTTACTTTAGCCACTACCTCATAAGGGTAAAGTAAATGGCCTGTGGCGAGAAGCATAACCACACGGCGTTGAAAGTTATTCCTCACGTGCTTTGCTAAACGTACGTAGTCTCGCCACCCACGTTTTATTGAGTTTTTAAAAATCTGGATGTCTCGTGTGCAACACAAGACTCTTGGTTCAGAATGACTATGTTTCATATCCATGTGAAGCTAATCAGATTTGCAGGGAAGTCCAAGGGTTCGTGTAATTCTAAGACCCCTGGGCTGGCACCAGCGTTAACTGTGGACGGTGCAAACTGCTCTCGCCACTGTGGCCCTTCTATCACCGTCTTTGCAAAACGCTTGTCGTGTAGAATGTCCCCACCCTTGGCACGTTCCCTGTGACACTCCAAGCACTCTGCCCACCTCATTCCACCAGCCCCAAACTCCCTTCTGAGCAAAAGGGAGCAGAGAGGGCCAGCGTCATTTCAGTCCACCTGTAGCGCCCCCTTTCTGAGGGGGTAGAAATTGAAAACGTTTAACTGATACATATGTTCAATCACTGGGGCGCCCACAAGCTGGTCTGCAGTCTGGGGCAGACACAAGTGTGCGTGCATGTGTGTGTGCGTGTGTGTGTGTGTTGTGTGTGTGGGTGTGTGCAGGCCAGTTGTCACCAGTCAGACCTGAGCTTCTCGAATGCCCTGTGTTGGGCACGGGGCTCTGTGGCTCCTGGGCTGGCCTATACACCCAGGCAGCCTACACCCTGCTTTCTACAGGCCCAGATATCCCAGCTGTTGTGCCTCAGTTTCCCTCACCTCCCCTAGAATATTCTGAATTGAATGAATTAAGAGATTGGCATCCAGGTTGTCAACATACTTACCTGCAACTACATTTTGACTGTGACCAGGAGGAAAATAGACATTTGGGCTCCTTGTTCTGGGGACTTATTGAGATAGAGCCCTAAACTGAGCAGCGCAGATCGTGTTTATGTGCAAAGCAATACTACAAAATAAAACTTTGTTACAATAGTCCCCCTTATACATAGAGATATGTTCTAAGACCCCAGTGGATGCCTAAAACCTTGGATAATACAGAACGCCATATTTATTATGTTTTTTCTATATATACATACTGATGATAAAGTTTAACTTATAAACTAGGCATAGTAAGAGAATAAAAATAACCAATCATAAAACAGAAAAATTGTAACAACATATGTACTACAATAAAAGTTATGTGAATGGGATATCTTTCTCTCTCATTTATTTATGACATTTTTAATTTAATATTTTGAACTTCAGTTGACCATGGGTATCTGAAACTGTGAATAAGGGGGACTACTGTATATTTTTATTTTAAAAGCAGAGAAGCAATACCTTTTTATGCTTGTGTTATGTCAGGGGAACTTTGTCCACTGTTCTTTCTTACAAAGGACCATCCTTTTCTCTTGACTTTTGGGATATGACGATGCCCTTTCTTTTATTAAATGATGTTAATAGCAGATGCCCTCTTGCCTTCCTCTTTTCAGCCATCGTTTTTGTCCCTATATTATAGAACTGACTTCTGACTTGTACTCCTTCTGTCAATTCTCCACCAGCATGAAATTATCAGTTACATGTGCATCGAGATGGTGAGCCTCGCTCCTTTGCCTCTCAACCAAATCTCAGGCCTTCCGCCACAGTCAGAACTAGACCCAAACTCTCTAGCACCACCATGAGTCCAAACACAACCTGACCCCTTCTACAGGGTCGACTCTCATTATTCACAGGAGTTATGTTTGATAAAGTTTCTGCCAGCACTGAATTAGCAAATCCTGAACCATTGCTCCTAGGAGAAATACAGGGTTAGGTTTCCACGAGCCTCTGGTCGCACCATTTTTGTTAACTGATCGATACGTAATCTTGTTTTATGTGTTTCTGTTCAAAGACACCTTTTTAAATATATGATGTGCATTCATTAACATTGAACTCACAGTCAACAGCACTACAATTAGTACCTGAACCACACTTATATAACACACATATTTTTGACATAAGGCACATCACAGCCTTCTGCGCTTAGAAGCACGGGACGACACTTCAGCATGACACTTGGGGTCCATTTTGCATAGCACCATCACCAACAAAAAACACAAAAATGTCAAAAACGCAGCACCACGTAGACCTTGAGAAGGACACTTGTTTGCGATGGAAGAGCTGAAACCAGAAGGCAGAGCGTCCCCTTGTTCAACCTCAGCTGGAAATGTGTACGTCAGGAGACTTCAAATTTTTTGCCATTCTGAGTATGTCTGCAAGTGACTCCACAGGCACTGTGAGGCTTGATTTGGGGGTTACAAATACCTTTCATAAGTAGGCAAATTTGCAAAGACAGAATCTGCAAGCAGTGAGGATGTCCTGTATTTCTGACTTCATCTCCTAGGAATATCCCTCTTGTGTGCCACACTCCAGCTACACTGGCCTCTGTGTTCTCAGCTGGCTCACCCTATCTCACAGGCTTTGCGCGTGCTGTTCCCTTTGCCTGGAATGCACCCCCCACATCTTTGAAGGCCTGGTTCTTTATCATCACTACTGTCATTACTGTCATCGTCATCATGCAGGTTTCGACTCACTTCCCATAGAAATCAACAGTCCCCTGCTGGCCACCCTTGATCTCATCCCTCTGCTTAATTTTCTTGCTGCTACCCACTGCTACCCACTGCCATCAGGTGCTCCCATGCACTGCTTCCTTTCAGAGGCACAGCCCTGTGGGAGAGTCTCCTCCTCAACACTGAACCCACTTCCACAGTAGAGGTAGACGCAGAGGTGCTCACTGCATAGGCGTGGAATGAATGAATGGATGAATGGCAACTGTCTTCTTTAGATGTCTTTTCTTGGCAAAATAGAAAACATAGGCAATCCTTTGATGGTATCCATCCAGCATTCAGGGGAATAATGTACAGGTCTAGATAATCCCCAAATTGAAGACCCACTGCTTTTAAAAAGCACCCTCTACAAAGCTCTGCTCCATCATCTTTTTTTTTTTTTTCCATCACGTTGGGATCTTATTTAATCACACAGCCTAACGTGTCGTCGATAAATCAATACCAGCATCTCACATCAGAGGCAGCCCTGGAATAGTTGGAGGAAGAGGGACTTTTAGGCTTTTGTACCTGAGTTTTGATATAGCTTGCTCTTCTCTTAACTCCCAGATGAGCACAGACAATTTCCCTTCATTTAACTAAGTTGATTCGTAGTAAAAGAAGGAATCATTTTGATGATGAGTTTTGGGGAGTGTTTTTGAGGAAAGATAAACGTGAGCAAAAGTTATACCAGAAGCAGGCTAGAGGGGAAGGGTTGCTTTGGAGAAGTAGGACTCAGCAGGAGGGGAGACAAGACAGAATATAGCACAGGAGGAAGAGGATGGTGAGAAGGCTTCAGGACAGAACCCCCCACTTCAGTTTTGCTCAGGCTGGGCCTGCCTCCTGCCCTCTTGGTATGGCACCAACTTGTTAAAAACAAACCGATAAACAGCAAAACTTATGACACGGGAGGAAGGAAGAAATGAGGAAGGAATGAGAGAAACTGGAAAACAGGAAAAAAAGTTTAATGATTAATTAGAGTAACAAAAGATCAAAGTTGGGAATCTACGTTGGGTAGGAATGCATGTATAGCTTTGTGCTGAGTAAATTCAGTTCTCGTACAGACTTGGGTAGATGCTGACGACACTGTCACGTCCCCAGAGAACCCTGACCCTGGCCACAGTTTAGCCCCGCTTAAAGCAAAGCAGCAAAGTCCATACTCAAGCTCCACCTTGCCCTACTTTCTGGGGTGTGTGTGTTATTCCTATTAAACCCAAACTCTTCTCTTTCCCATTGGGGTGGGGAGAGAGACTATGATCATTAGCACTGCTTTTAATACGAATCCAGCCTTTTCTCACATCTCTTTTGAGCTTTCCTGTGTCTCAGATCCAACTTGGAGAGCAGTTATACAACATCCCCTTAAATGGGAAATGGGGGACTCCAGCCACATCCTTTTTGCCAAAGAGGTGACCTCACACATACACATCTGAAAGGCGCTGGAGCCTGGGTCCTGTGATAAGGGATGCTTATCTGCCCGCTGGGAAAGATGAAATAAGAGCTCCAGGAATGCTGCCTTAACTTGCAAGGAAGGAGGATCTGTTCTTGTTCAGGTGCTGATCACTGCAGATTTTCAAGTTTTCTTAGAAACTGCACAAGTGTTTGCTCTCAGGAGAACTATGTTGTTTTCCTTTAGGGCTTGTCTGTACACACTAAACACAGAGAAACCAAACTAATCCTAGTCCCTGCTGTGGGCTTCTTTGAACCCTTGGAGTGGTTTCCAGTCCAAACCAGATTCACCCGGGCTTCCATTTCAGATTAATCCACTTAGCACAGCATTCAGAACGATTTAGCGAGCCTGGGAAGACATCTGACGGGAGGGCGGGTGGGTTGGTAGAGGGGGAGGTAAGGAATCACCTTTTGTGTCCCCTCCACATGGGGCAGTGACTGCAGTGTCTGGTGTCCACTTAACAAGCTGCACCCCGGGGCCTATTTGGAAGAGTCCAGGGCCATGAATGCGCGTCTGGCCCTCAAGCTCCCAAACTGGCTATTTTGAAGTTGGCCTCACACTGTGACTATTCATGAACAAAGACACCAAACAGTGCCCTCCCCGACGGTGCAGAGCCCAGAACACGTTACAAGTAAAATGCTAGCATTTCTTTTTAAACTCCAAATCACAGAAAACAACCAAAAGAGAGTCTGGTGTTCAGCTATAAATAAAAACAAATATCGTGTGCACATTTACAAGGGAGCTTGATTTTGCAGTTGTCGTTTGGGAAGGGGAAGGACACAGCGGTGCAGATTAGCCAGCGACAGGACAGGTAGGGTGCCTACGCCAAAGGGAACCCCAAGGCAGACCATACCTATCTTTTTGGGGTCCTAGATTTTGGGAGCTAGTCAGTAGCCCTCACTGTACAAATGGGAACTATGAGGGTGCTGAGATCTTGCATGGTTTTCCTGGAGTCGGTTGCTCGGTTCTTTGACGAGGGTCTCTCTTCTAATGCATTTTTCCTTCTCCTTCCCACTGCTGCGTAGGGGCAAAACCCCTGATTGGAGGTGTGACTATAAGGAAGGGAGGCAGAAGGGCCTCAGTTTCTCCTCCAGCCCAGAGGCATGGGGCACAGCTAGTGCTAAAATGGAACAGTGGGCCTAACACGAGTACACTTATAATGGGTTTTTGAATGGCATAAATTTTTTCCTCTCTTTGTGTGCAGTATATATGTTCATTTTTTCAACCGTCTCTCCGAATTTTTTCCATTTTACACTTATACTTTCTCTGAGGCAGAAATAATTTCTCCCGGGACTATAAGGTTTTCAAGGACAAGGCCTCTGCCTTCTACGTTTCTGACTCGCTCCCATCCTCAAAATGTAGGGCAATCCACAAACGCTTAGTCAGTGCTTGCGGAACTTAGTGGGGTTGGCATCACGCTGGTGACTGGAGGTCACTGAAAGGCCCCATCACTTAACTCGGAGGATGATGGATTGCATTATTGGTCCCCAATTTTCTTTTCCCTCCCACCCCGTGCTGGCGGGAGAAGTATAAGCATTTCCCAGCCATACTACTTTGGGATCAGCCGGGGGACTGGGTTTGACAGCACCAAGCAGGATCTTTCTGCCGCCCCTCCTTCAGTTCTGCCTCCACCTTGACAACAACCTGCCCGAGCGGCAGTAGGGCTGCCCCAGGCATCTAGGCGCTGGGGTAAAAACAGAGGAGGAGACCCCACCTCTCCTGCATCCTGGAGTCCAGCCCAGCCAGACCCCAGGGCCAGCAGCTGACACGCAGGGCCACGAGTGAGAAACCAAGGTTGGTTACCGTGAGCCACTGTGTTTTCCTTCTGGGTTGTTAACTACAGTAAAAGCTCATACATGGAGTCTCTCCTAAAAGCGTATTTGCCATGGAGCTGAAGTGCTTGTTCCTTGTCCTAAGCCAATCTGGTCACACAAAACACTGAGGTTCTTTTGGGAAGATGCTGAAGAAGTTTGACCTTGCCACTGAGCTGCAATGCAAGCAAACCTCAGACCAGATTTCCCTACACACATGCGTAGATAAATCAACATATATTAGGAAGCAGGCATCAAAATGGCCTTTATCACCTGCTGTGTAAGCTCAGTGAAGTCCCAGCTCTTTCCCTTTAGTGCCCCTTCCACCACCTTTCACAAATGGTTTGCTAGACGTAGACACCAAACATCCCAGGGGCAGGATTCTACCCTTTTAGTCGGCATCAGGCGATTAACACTCTTGGTAGCAAGGCCTGGGCAACAGACTTGCAGGAATCAAGATTTCAGGTGTCATCCTTGAAGGAACAAGCCACGGCCTGGCTGGATTCTTAAACCCCATTTGTGCAACTGTGGCGAACATCCCTAACATAGAGATACCAAAGATACACGTTCGGACCAGTCATGGACCTTGCTGTGGAGAAGCTTACAGCATTGGGCAGGGGTTCTTAATCTGGGGCCTGTGGCTAGGGTCCATGGGCGGGCTTTAGGGGTCTGTGACCGCCCTGAAAGTCAAGGTCGTTGAGAGCACGCCAAGTGCACGTGTGTGTAGTACTCTAGGAAAGGGTCAACATTGTTCATCAGGTTTGTAAGGAGCCCAGGACTCAAAAGGGGCAAAGAAATACTTTCCTATTGGCCCTGTAAACAATGATTCTATAATCAGTGTGCTTACTTAGGCTTTGCTAGGAAAGTTCAAATGCTAGACTGTATTAAAATAGACTTTCCATCAAATGGCAAAAAAAGGCCCTTACATATAATAAATGGAACGGTTCCAAGCTTATTTTAAAAATGTCCTCCATGAAAATTAATAACTAATAAAAAAGTAGTAGAGATGTTATAATAAACTCCATGCTGCACCATTATAAAAGTCAATCATAGACCCAATGGAGAAAGGGCTCAAGGTTGCTTTGATATGCGACTATGTCCACAGGGTAACACTAGCAACTTCCAAGTCTCATTTTAATCACTTACTTGCCTCTTCATGTAAAGTATGAAGTGAGGCAGGAAGAATTTATATCCATGATTTAACTATCTACTGCTCCTTGCTAGCTTCATTGCCTAGAATAGACACTGAATGTAAGATAATCAACCCACAGGTAGTAGGGACATTTCCCCTCAAACGGTTCAAGCCTGTTCAGCAGAGAGTAGAGCTGATGCCAGTTCATGGTCTGAGAAGTTATGCGCTATTCATCATGTGGTTCCCATAACAGTAACCCCTGCTACACCCCACATATCCCAGCTTGAGAAGCACAGATTTAACCTCTCTGTGGTTTAGTTTCCTCCATATATTAAATGGGAATAATAATAACACCTGAATCAAAAGGTTCTTGGGAGTATTGAATGTCACCTGTTGGCTAAATCATATAACATAATCATGCTACCTAGTACTTAGCAGGTGCTCAAAAAAATGTTAAGATCTATCTCTATCCCCACCTTCCATCCTGATCTGTGCTTCTCAAACTATGGTCCCCAGAGCAGCAGCAGCATCAGAACTTGTCAAAAATGCAGATTCTTACCCCCCCAAGACTTACAGATTTAGAAATGCTGGGGTTACAGTCCAGTGAAGTATGCTTTAACAAGCTTTCCACATGATGCTGATACATCCTAAATTAAAGAGCCACTGATCTAGAGAAATCATTCTTAACCATGGCTATACATTAAAATCACCTTGGGTGCTTTTAAAGACTACTGATACTCAAATTTTCTACTAACCTCAAGACTAAAGACTAAATCAGAATCTCTGTAGGGTGAGGAGGGTGGGCATTGGTAGTATCAACACGTCCCCAGGGATTTAAATGATTGAATGTAAAGCGCTAAGGGAAGTCCCTTCTATACCCATGGCAGTCTGCACCGGATGCTCCCATCAGTATCTGTCCTGCCTTCTGGCTACAGACCTGCCATACTCCACTCACCAGCCACGGGACCTTGGGAAACTTTCCTAGTCTGTTAGCCTCAGTTTTTTCACTTACAAAAGGAAGATAACAGTGATACATCTTGCATCCTTTTGTTTTCAGATGTGAAAACTGAAGTCTTAAGCCTTCGTCCCTTGCTCATATCACACTGGACCCAGCCTTTGCCATGCCCTCTTCTGCTGCGAGAGTCCCGTGCATAGGAGTGGGATGGAGAAATACCTGGGGTCCTGGAGAAGGCTTTGGCAAACCTGATAACATTTTTGGCTTAAGTACTGGAAGGGAGGGCTGCCAGCTAATGACTGTGGAATGTGCCACTAAGGAAAGTGACTGAAGGCCTTGCAGGACTCAGTGAGAGCAGAGTGGGGCAAAGAGGAGCATCTGCAGCAGGAAGGGGGGTCACCAACAGGTGTGCTCAAGGATGGACACATCACTCGTCCTCCCCTGGGGCTGGTGGATGGGCCATCGGCATTGGTTAGGACCCCTGGAGACTCTGAGGTTTCAGAGTAAAATTGGAGACAGGATTTGGAGAAGCTAGGGGTTTGTGCACTCTGCTGTGGTTGGGAAGGAGATAAAGGAAACTCAGCATGACCTAGCTCATTTCTCCTCCTAAATCTATTTCTCTTGCCTAGGAGGTAGTGTAAGCCCAGTGATCCATGAGCTCACCAGTGTGGAAGTCCAGAAAGAAAGTGGTTAGCTCCAGCAAAATTCAACTTTGGGCCTATTGAATCCATTATCTTTTTCCTTCTTCTCCTTCCCCTGTTCCCTCTCTGAGAGGTATACACACCTCAGAATCACCATGTTTGCTAAGTGAGAATGGTTCTTGCCATCTGAGAAGGAGATCCAAACTAAGCTTTGCTGTTCCTGCCTCCAGCTGTTGTTCATCCATAAAATCAGGGGTAAAACAATGGGGAGAAGGCAGCTGGCTCTGGACTCTGGCCCCTTCATGGTCATAACAATGACTGCTATGGGATGAATGTCTACGTCCCCCTCAAATTCATAAATGGAAATTCTACCCCCCAAGGTGATGGGATTGGGACATGAGGCCTTTGGGAAGTGATTAGATCATGAGGGTGTAGCCCTCATAATGGGATTGGATGAAGAGACCCCAGAGAGTGCTCTAACTCTCTTTCTGCCATGTGAGTGAAAGGATGGCCTTGATAGTGAAATGACAAAAAATTACGTAACCCACAGTAAGGGCTAAAATCAATCATATGAGCTCTCCTCGCTCTTCCTCCCTTGCTGACAGGAACCCTGTGGGGGTCTGTTTTCACAACATCTGAAAAGAGCTCAACAGAGAGAAAGGAAATGTAAATCTTTCTGTTTACATTCACCAGAAACTGCCTTTTAGAATTTTCTTTTTATAGCCCCGAAGTGTTTCTGAATGGACAGTGGGGGGTGCAAGCTTCAGGCCTTAGTTCCTGCCCAAAACTATATCTCAAGGGCAGAATCAATGACAAGATCACAAACAAGTGATAAATCTGTCTCCAAAGGAAAGGCAGCCGCTTCTTTCATCAGGCTGCCACTAGGAAGAAGAGAAGAAGTGGATGCAAGAGTTTCACAGTACCCTGTTAATTTGGCCACCATGATAAATCATCTTCGCCCCCTTTATAACTCCTCAATAAAAAGTCTAAGTAACCAGTCTTCTATGCCCAGCAATCTCTCCCTCTTCCTCTTCCATACTGTTGGCCCTTTCTCTATCTGGAGAAAGTAATAAACTCTGTGCTTCTTTCTATCCTAATCTTTGTCTGGAGAAATCTTTCTCAAAGCCCGTGTGAACTAGCTCACGCCCTAACAATGAGGATACTTGAAGGCAGCCATCTGCAAGCCAGGAGAGGGTTCTTGCCAGAACCTGACCATGCTGGCTCCCTGATCCCAGATTTCCAGCCTCCAGAACTGTGAGAAATAAATTTCTGTTGTTTATGAGCCACCCAGTCAATGGTTCTTCCTTATAGCAGCCCAAAGGGACTAAGACAGTCACCATGTTCAGTGAAGACATGAAGTTCTGCCCCTGGATTTTCGTTTTAGACCTGCTGTTCCTGATTCTGAATCCCATACTCTGACCTTGGTCTTCATACTCAGAAAGCTCAGGTCTCCTGTTAATGCACTGAGATGTCTCTTCCCACCTCTGTCATTCATTGATGACCAGGAATGACCTTCACTGTGACGACTCAGAGGGGAATGGAACTATTCCCTGCACTTATGTTGGAAAAGGCACCTGTGTCAGTAAGCATGATCAAGAGAAACAATCAATTAATTGGACAAAAGTGAAGACCCTAGCTTTTTCCTTCACTTCTTATAAAACAAAAGGAAATCCAGAAGCATCATTTCTACCCCAAACACTGTAAGACTGTTGGCATTTTTTGCCGAAATATCCTAGAGATTTTAAAGCCATTTATAGTAGAAAACTGGCTTTTATGACAGATTTTATTTTCTTTGGAAAACTACCATAGTTGTTATCCCAAAACTATGACTCACTTTATCTAAAGAAATAATTGAGATTTCAAAATTCCAGCACAAACAAATATTAGGTACTAAATATTTTGAGTGCTTACCACCTTGAAGTGTCATTAAGATGGTTTGCCTTTGGCAAGGAGGAAGCGAGGAGGAAGCTTGGGAAGAAATTTGAAGAAAACAAATGTGAGGATTCTGGGAGGCTAGAGGGCATGTCAGAGGCCAAACCTGAAGGTCAGGCCTTCCTGGAGAGCATGTGCAGAGCCCACCGGGTTCAGGTGGAAGCTGAGGTCAGCAAGGCAAGACACATGGCGGGAAGAGATGTGCAAATGTCAGAGCACAGGCCCGCGCTGGGCACGTACTAACAGGCAGAGAGTGAGTGGGGGTCAGAATGGGAAAAGCATCCAGGAAGGAAGCAGAAGGAGAGGTCTATTTTCTAGCAAGGTTTTAAACAGCTTCTGTAGCTTCAGCTGTAGGGACCTGGAGGCATGGGCTGGTCTACTAAATCTAGGCAGACTGTGATACACACAGTTTGCACACTGAAGTAGTAAGATAGGCCAATGCTAGCCCTGAAAAGTGTTGTTATTGTATAGAGCTTAAAAAGAATGCACCAATAAGGTGGGTGTATGATATCAGTGTCCCTGTCCTGGGGGTGATATAGGTACTATGGTCACAGTACTGTGTCATCACTAGGTAGAGCAGGGAGAAAAGTGTCTGGCATGTTTCCAAATCATTTCTTACAACAGCGTGCTAATATATAAGGATCTCAAAACCAGATAAAACGTTTTTTAAAATGAGCTATCCTTCATAAATCAGAAGACTTCACATAAAAATCTTATTTTCCAGCTTTTCTTGGGAAGTGGAAAGGTAGGGCAGCACCGGGCCCACGCCCTCTTCCCACAGTAACATGTTATTCCACAACAATCAGAAGAAGCAGAGAAGCATCTGATTCCTCTTACATGGCCATAAAAATCTTTACTTTGCCCCATTCTCCACCCAGCCTGCTTCAGTATTTATGCTACTTATCTGGTCCCAGTGGACACTAGATTTTTCCACTCTTTATAAAGAGTGATGGAGTTAAAGACCTGGTCATCCGAGAGGTCATCTGAGTTCACACAATTTGTCTGCGGTTGAGCACTGCATCATGAATAAGAACACAAGGACACCTCACTACCCTGGTGCCCTGGGGCCTTGCACATAATAGGAATCGTTACAGTATTCTTCTATGGTAGAAGAACCACTTAGGATGGGTTCCAAGAAAAATCAATGACATACTAAATGTCATGCTATAGCAATTTCTGTCATAACCCAGGAGCCATATAAAATACAATGAGTTCTTAAAGTCATAAATACTCTGAGATTATTTATGAAACAGGAATTAGGCAAGGCCTAATTTATCAAAATTAGAAAGAATTAGACATGTGGTTTAATTGGAACTCTCCATATATGCACCCTCTATGATTCGAAGACAAGGTGTCATTCCAAATTGAGTCTGCCTTTTGGTTTTCTGAGGTTAAAACATTTTCCACATTAGAAACTTGTCCCCTTTGGTTTCAAAATGGTAAATTACTCAAGTGGAATCATTTATCCCAAAGGCGATGCAATGTTCCCATTATCACCAAGAAGCAAAGGGCAAAAAAGCCAACGGGGTGGAGACAGGCAGCATGAATTCAGGTCATTTCTTGTTGCACCAAAAAAGCATGAAATTGACTCATATATTTAGGTCCATCTTTGCAGTTATTAAAAGATTCTTTGTACAACCCTTAGTGGACTCAACCTTCCCCTACCATCACCTTCTCACTATGCACTTCGTACTCAGGAGCTGTAGTTTTTCCTGGTTAGGTCATTTTAATAGTGATACTTTCTCATAATTTTACTATGAAAATCAGATTTTCCCCCTTAAGGATTCTACTAGGGGTAGACTATTACAGCATACAAGCTATTTAATAAAGAGAGAACATATTTGTTTCTTACATATTCTTTAACATATGAGTTAACTTATCAGAAGAGTAAATTACACTGAAAATTCAGGGGCAGATGTAGGTACTGGCTAATGGTCTCTCCGGTGGCCTGTTGAGTCAAGGATTCATTGATAGTATTGTCTCACCCCACCCTGGTGTTGAACTTTGACCTGCAGTATGCTCACTCTATGCTTAGCTGTTTTACAAATCAGTAAATACTCAGACCAAGCTGCTGCTGTCCATTATGTCCTCTGATCGATTCAGTTTGGTTACACAGGTTAATGCAACTCCACCACCCCCACCAACGCTGCCTCTGCTCATGCTGGCAGAAGTAGGTTATTAACGTTGCCACTTGTCCCACGTCACAGCCAAAAAGATTATATCCTTGAAATTCCTTGCAAAATGCCTGCAGTCTGAGGTTTGGCCATCTCCAGTGGCTGCTGCTCTGACCACAGCTTGTGCATTTGGAAAATTAAATTATTACTGTGAGGTGCCCACTCTACTGTATTGAAAGGAACAGCTATGACATCCCAGCCAAGTCATTTCACATGAGACATGGAATTGGTCTGCCCTGTGTGGGGCATCAGCTGGACCCAGCTAGGAGGCATCTGGTGAGGCCATGAGTCTCCTCCAAGTTTTCTGCTGAAAGCCTGTGACAGCCAGCTGGCAGAGCAGCTGCAGGCCCGGGTCACTTTGGGAGCCAGCTGACCATAACTCCCTCAGATAATACATTTATAGGTCAAAGGGGCCCTGGCTCTCACTTTGAACAAGTGTGTTTGGTCACCAGGGGTTCCATTGACCTCTGGGCTGCAGAATGTGCAAATAATTTGTAGCTTCCTTAATTAAGCTAAACTCCAACCCCTAAAATAGAGCTTGATGTCCAAGTGCTATTTTTATTTCTTACTCAAATTCTTTGTTGCAACCAAACATTACATCTCTGTATATAAGGCTCTCTTTACGGGCTTTTGAAAACAATTATTTTCTCTTTCCATTTTTGAAACGACGCATTTCTTTTGGATAACTATATAGTTATAGATGTAGACACAGATACAGATCAAATGTGGTTTTGATTCCCAAAGATGAGTTTATCCGAGTAAAAGTAAAACATCATTGTGAATGGGAAATTGTAAGCAACTTGGTTTGATTTTGACAATGAAATAAGTGCCTTAGCCTAAACAGTCACATTGAGTAAAATACTTCTATTTTTCATTTAGTGCTGGTTCTTTTTCCTACTAACAGATCTCATGTTTCTGCTTGGCTTTGATAAGAATCAGGTCTCTTCTACCTCTTAGTATGGCAGGTTATTATATGCATTTAAAAAAAAAATTAGAAAATACCTCCTCTGCGCCAGGCACTATGTGAATCTTTGGGTCCAGTGAGCAAAAAAAATAAAAAAATAAAAAAGACAGCTAAAGCCCTTCGTTTCAGAGAATGACCCCAGTGGGAATTCCACTCTAAGCACCCTTTCCTAGCAAACGCATGTGTCCTGATTGCTAGGTTCCAGGAGGTGGGAATTTTCCACACTGGCTTCAGTAGAGCTACCCTTTGGATTTGTTTTTTCAGAAATCACCTATCCAACTACAGAGAAAGAAAATCCCAACATTTTCTGGAACAACTTTTCCACATACACAAAATTACCTTCATAATATCTGAGAACTTTACACCCTCACAAGAGAAAAGACGCTATCCTCTGCGCTCTTGGTGAGAAGGATCACAGCAGTGGAAGCCATTGGCTTCTTGAAAATGCCGTGATTCTGAAAGATCTGAGTTCACCCTTTAGTGCTAAACCGGAGTTTCAGGGAACGGGGGCTGAGTCCAATTTGGCACTGCAAGTAATCTGCTTTGGCATTATGCAGAAAAAGGAAAAAAAAAAGTTAGCTTGGTATTGTATGGAAATAGCCACAATGTGCAGGGTTTTTACAGGTGGTTTTTATCACTCCATAGAATTTCCATTCATCCTGACTCACCATCCTAAGCTTTGTGTGAGAAATAGCTCACGCCCCTGGACCAACTCAGTTTATCCCAGAGAAAACTCTAATTCCAAAGCAACATGCAACTTCCTCAAGTTTTAGAAAAAGAGGCTTCCAAGTGTAGCATCTTTTTATTTTGTAAAAGTCCTTTCTCTGCCAAACATTTGGTTTTGCCTGCTTCTTAGGTGGGGGGTGGGCAATGCTTAGACTTAGAGTGAGAAACACAAGTTTCGGTAACAGGGTTGCCAGATACCCTGCTTTTAACATGTTGCTTAAAATGAAAAACACTTTACTCTTTGATATGAATAATGAAAATAGCTTTTCCTCCAGAGAGTATAAAAGAAAAAGGAGGTGGCTTTTGCTTTGTTTCTTTTTAAAAAGGCCCACAGGTAATTCTCTTCCATTTAACTCATCTGGTAGCTCCGATTGTAGGACAATCTCAAATGGCAATTTCCCATTAACCCCGTCTGCGTCCCCCCAGCCCGGGAAAACAAGCTCTTCTCCCCTCAGCGAGCTGAGCCTGCAGCTGGTAATCAACTCCTCACTCACTTCCCCAGGTTGGTTTTGTGAGCTGGGAAGGTCAGTCTGGCGACTGCCTGAACGGTGGCAGGTGTCCCTTCCAGCAGAGAGCTGTCGAGGTGCACAATGTGGGAAATATGCTAATCCGAGGGGTTGGGACGGGAGCCCCAGGCTTTGTGACCTCTCATTTGAGAGGCCACAGTGTGCTTTTTACAAGATGGAGCTATTGTCCTCCTGGGCCTCCAACGGGAGGATTCAGAGGAGAACCACAATGTAGATCAAAGGATGGAGAAGGAGGACCTGGGAGCAAAGGCTAAACAGCCCTGGTATTATTTGCCTGGAGAAGGAAAGGCTGGAGGTGGAGTGGGTCAAGGAGGCCATAATGGCGGAAAAGCCATTATGGCGTGAATGTGGCCAGCTGTTCCACGTTTTGAGTGAGAAGAAAGACACAGAAGAAAATGAATGCAAACGGCGATGTGAGAAATTTGTTTGACATAAGGAAAACATTTCAAACAACTCACTGCTAGACACTAAAATTAGCAAGGGTGAACACGTTGCTTAGATGAACTTTAAAAACTAAGATTTTTCAGGGCAACCTTGCCTGAATGCTGGGAGTCAATAGGAAAAATAATGTGAGGCCCACTTCGCTTAAATATGTATAACATATGATTTTGGCCTTCACAAACTGCTCTTAACAACTGACGTTTTCTCAGAGGATAGCGTTAGAAGCTGCTACACAGGACTTCTTTGACCTTGCTTTAATGATGCACGTCGCTGAGACGGGAGCTGTCTTTGTGGCTAAGTGATTGACAAGGGTGTTGGGTGATGGGCGTTCTGATTCCAGTTCTGCAGCTAATCAACTCTGTGACTTCCAACAAGCGCAGAACCTCAATTTCCTTAACTGTCAGGCACAGACAATAGCTCTGTTCTACCTCATAGGATGGCTTGGAGGAACAAATTATAAAAGGAATGAAAAGCACACTGAACCCAAGTGTGTAGTAATTAGACTGTTCAGACCTCAGGGCGATTCCCAAATAAAAAAGTGCTTGGCTCTCTTAGTATTGTTTTAATAAGTTACTCCCACACTAGACTCCAAAGGAGAAAAGAGAAGGTTCAGAGGGCAAAAGGAGAATTCAAGAACATAGTTCAAACTGCTATAGGGGCTGCTATTGTTTTCTTGCCTTTCCCAGGTTTATAGCTCAATACCAGGCAAAACTTGGTGGCATATACCAACTCAAGGCAAACACACACTTCTTTCCTTAAACTGCAGCCTCTGCAGTTTTGGACATTTCCACTGGAAATACTTCCCCATGAAATTCTCAAATAACAGAACTAGTGAACTCGGTTGCCCTTGGTGCTTGTAATAGGTAAATTTTAAATAAATTGTAAAAATAGACAAATAAGTTTAGGTGTTTCAGCACAGTAATAAAGTGATGGATTTTTTTTAACACTTAGCCTGGGTTCAGACTGAGCTCATAGGTAGTCACAATGAAAGAAAAAAAACCTTACCCACCCAGTATTGTATCTATAGAGAAAATCTTTTTCAAAAATGAAAGTAAACTTAAAGGACCTTTTCACCAAAAGTGGAGAGATTTTGTCACAAGCAGAGCTGTATGACAAGAGATATAAAGGAAGTAGCTTAGAGCACCCCTGCATTTTAAGGCTGCAGCCAGTTGGGACTCTGTGCTTCTGTCCATAATACATCTTGTGCTGCTGCGATCAGAGACAGGACCCTGGACGGCAGCAGTGGTTGTGCAGCTCTAGACTATTCGAGGCAAAAGGGACAAGTGAGCTCCTTTCACCAAACCCATTTATTTTCCAAGTAGGAAACAGAAAGTCCAAGAAATGGTGACAAAGAAGAATGCAATTAGTGGGAGCCGGGGGTGGGGGTGGGGGGGTGGGTGGGCAACACTCGAATTTGCTCTCAAATCTGTGGTCACCCGGTAGCATTTACCTACTTCATTTGAGAGGCCACAAACTGATCTATACTGGGGTAAATACCGTTCAAAGGCATATTTCATTTGGCTCATACAGTGAATTTTAAAAAATTCTAAATTTGTTGTCTTAAATAATTAGAAGACATGATCAGGTGAGCCATGTGTCTACATGACAACAATTTGCTGGAGTTCCAATATTTTCTGCCCTTTTTAGATGAGGCAGGTTAGCCACAGTCTGAAGTTAGCCACAGTCATCACCACTCCCTAATGTCTCCCAGCCAATGAGACCAGAGGTGATTTACAATGTATTATGAGGCTCACACAGATGCTCATCTTAACCACCCATTTCACTCATTTGTATTATCTTCCTGGGCTATTAACACACTTGATTTTGCGAACTCTTTTATACCACATGGTGCTTTTATTTTCCTACTCAGTAAAGCCATTCATGATTGTTTCTGAAAAGAACAAAAAAACAATGACTACATGCCTGCAAGACACAGGCTTGATCCTATAGTGATCATGTGTGTCATATATACATTCACACAGGCTAGCTCAGGACGCTGGTTTATTTTCCTCACTTTTGCATTAGACTCTAAACACTGCCAAAGACCACTTGTTGTATTGCAAAATTCTGAAGGAAAGTGATGATCATTTTGACATTTCCCTCAGTTTCTGCTAAGTAAAAAGTGGCCTTCCCCCTGCATTCTCTACTGTGCTTTCTCATAACTGCTTGTTATGAGATGGAATGGGAGAATCTAGTTTTAAAATTATATTAAAAAATAAGATAGACATATTTGTGTACTCAAAACCTTGCACATGATTTTCACAGCAGCATTATTCGTAACAGCGAAAAAGTGGAAACAACCTGAATTTCTATCAACTGATGAATGGGTAAATTAAATGTTTTTTATCTGTACAAAATAAATTATTTGTCAATGCAAAAAATGAAGAACTAATATATACTACAGCATGGAAGAACATTGGAAATATTGTGAGAAGTGAAAGAAGCCAGTTGTAAGTTAAGCGACCACATGTTGTATGATTGATTCCATTTATACGAAATGTCCAGAATAGGCAAATTTCACAGAGACAGATTTGTGCCAGCTCCGCGAGGGCTGGGGATGTTGGGAGGAAATGGGAAACGGCTGCTAGTGGGCATGAGGTTTCTTTCTGGGGTGATGAAAAAGTCCTAAACTTAACTGTGGTGACGGTTGTACAACTCTGGGAATAGCACACTTGAATGAATGGCTACTATGGTATGTGAATTATATCTCAATAAAGCCATTATTTTAAGAAAGATAAAATTGAATAAGCCTTTTGAAATTGGGAAAGGGAAACTAATATTTCTGGGTGAACTACTCTGGGCCAGGCAGATTCCAGTGTATTTTCACATATGTTATTTTATCCAAGCCTCACAGCAACCTGCCAGGAGGTTTCATTCTGTCCATTTCGCAGATGAAGAAAATAAAGGCCCACAGAGATTAAGCTGCCTTCACTAGCCACTGGCTAAGCTGAGATGTGAACCAGATCTGACTCCCAAACCACTCGCCCCTCTGCTGCTGCTGTTCAGCTGTCACCCAGTGGCAGTTTTTCTTCCTCTGAAAGACAAGGAACTAAGTAGAGACTTGCCTTGGCTGTTTCTTATTGCTGCACGGGACTATTTAATTAGGAGCAGGACAACAACTCTTCTTTCTTACAAAGCTATCCTGAGCCATGCTAGCTGATTAAACAGTCTTTCTAATGTTAAATGGGGCCTTTTCCCCCCTCAAGGTGACCTGTGTCCTTTTCTAAATGCAGAGCTAGACTCGCCAAAAACAATTCTCTGTCTGCTGTCTGTTGGCATTTTCTCACTTACCCAATGAGTTACCCTTGAACTCACCTCTGCTTGTTCCCTCATTCCATATTAAAGCTAAAAACATTACCTCGTGTACCTTTCCCTCCCCATCTCACCCCTGCATATATAAAGCAGCATCTACGTAGCACCGAACATGTTTATGACCTCCTAATTCTACTGTTAGATACGTCTTTAATCATCAACATCAAAGAGTACTTACAAATTAAGTCACATGGACAAATTCCTCAACTAAGCATTCAAAGTGCACACATCGGCATCTAGCCCCAACCACTTTAAGAGATTATATTAATGCACACATCATTTGGGAGTGTGGGTGAGGTGGGGTGAGGGGGAACAGATTCAAACAGAGCTCAGGCTCCTTGCCTTAACTGAGGACCTGGCGGGCTATATACCACTGGGCAGCCAGCAGAGAGTGTCTGGGACCCAAGCCACCCCCGAGCCACTGCCACTGTCTGTGTTCACTCACATCACAATCCATTATCTTCCCAGCCAGGATCCCAACCTTACCTCTAACAAAGCAAGGGCTGAGTGCACTAACGAGTGACCTCCGCTGGGTCATCAGGACCACGGCAGCCACTTCCAGCCTCAGCTCTGATCTGACAGCCACAGTCAGCCCTCACTTTCCTCTTTCTGAACAGGGCCAGTGTGCTTCCTCCTGCCTGTCAATATTTAACTACCCTGTCAAGTCGCATTACATCACCTGCACTAAATCCCACCACAGTGATAGCTAGAGGGTGTGCCCGCTCTAGTCAATTCAACTCAGCTAACCTTTCTCAAGTGCTTTCCCATTCATTCATCTCTTGCCACATGTATAGAGCACCTACTGCATTTGGCCCTGGGAATCGAGACATGAAAGATCTGCTCTCTGGAGTCTACTGGAAGAGACAGACAAAATAACGAACAATGTGCTATCGTGCCGGAGCACAGAATGCAAGGGGAGAGGCGGGGGGCTGGGGGAGGGGAGCAAATGGGACCAGGGAATTCCCAAAGATGGTGGCACTCAGAGTGACATGCCTGATGGGCCAGGCTAGGTCTGGCCTAGACTAAAAGATGATGAATACATGGCCTCTGTCCTCAAGGAGCTTAAACTCAACACAGGTTGCTCTGTCATTCTACAGATTAGCAGGATTGTTTACATAAATGCTATAGGCACTGCTCAGAACATTAAACCAAAGAGAACGGCCCCTCAGTTTTTCTTGGTGAGTTGTGTCTTCCACTGTTTGTAGGACAAAACATCTCAACAACGATGTCTCAAAAGCGAAAGCTGGATGTATCTTATAGATCCCTTGGTGCCACAAATATGGGTGATTCTTCAGAGATTTGAAACAGCAGATAAACCTAGCGAAAAAGGAATTTCCTGTGACCCATTTTCAGGACCAAGGGAAGAAAAATTCAGGTCACAGAGTAATATTCTTTCCTGGTCAAAGAAATTAATCTGGGACAAAGAGGTTTGGCCAAATGGAAACAGGGATCTCTCACATACCCTCCTAATCACTCCATGACTTTTCCAACACAAAATTTCCTGACACTTATTGAACTGTTGATTGTGCTTTTAAATAATATAGACAGATGTGCAGAGCCCCTGGGCAGTACTAACCTGCAATCTTTTAACTTTATCCACAGCTACTCACTTTGAGATTTTTTTTTTTTTAATTTGAATTTACCACCAAAGCACGGCTCTCCAATGTACCCATGCAATCCCTTTTCTACCAACCTATTTCAGCGTCATGCTCCAGAGAACAAAGACCCCCATTTATGTGTGAACATTCAAAGGACCCCACCACTGGCAAGGCTAAGAGGCTGCCATGGAAGGTACCGGTGTATTTGAATTGCAAAACGCAGCCTGGGGAATCTCAATACATCTAATTTGGGACACTTCCAAGCTCAGGAGCCTCTCTGCATGGAAGCAGCTCTATTATTCAGTTTCTCAGACAATTTTCCAGTTCCACATGCACACTTCCCCAAGCGTTTCCAAGGCGAACATTTACAGTCTGTTGCAAGATTTTACTACGAGGTATTTAGGGTTTTGACAAATGCTAACTGACATTGCCACCGTTCCAGTGAAAACTGATGACCCATAGCTAATGCCTACTAGTTGGTTATGGCTCAAGACCTTTTTCAGTCGGTCGGTGATTGTGAGCACAATGCCACACCCCGCCTTCACATCCTGGAAGAACGGTTTGGTTTCAGGCCATTAATACATCCGCATCGAATGTTGATTCACCACAAAACTGAAGCGAAGTTTCACCACATTCTTTTCTTAAAGCAAGACTTTTTCTGGAACCGTTTTGCTTAATAACAAATGACACACTTGGCATTAGGAATACCATACATTATTAATGGAACGATTGTTACTACTAATTGCCAAATGCCCAGGGATTTGTGGATCCAATTAGAATAGATTTTTGATATGTAGCTTGTAATCTCACTCAAAGGACAAGGTGCCATGTAACCCTTGTTTGCTTTTAAAGGCAATTTTAGTAACTTTTAGGACATGTGAGGTAAATTTTTCAGATACTGTCATGAATATTATCGCTGGTTAGATAATTGTCAGCCCATGAAAAGTAACCAGCAAATGTGACTTAACATTTGCAGAAGTAAACCGTGAGGAACTTCAACTTTCAAAAAACAGAGTATTTAAAATGTATCCCATTTATCTCTGTGTACCCAGCTTTACAAAATACACGAAAGGGAGGGTTGTCGTTTGTTTGTTTTTTTGTTTTCAATAAGAAGTCTTAAGGAGAAGTTCTAAAGGAAGAAGTTCCAAAATCTAATTTAACAAATATTCTTCTGTTGTATAAAGCAAATAGCATTGCACTCTCATCGTGGGGGAAAAGTATAGATAAAGAACTGAAGCCGGCCGGGCGCAGTGGCTCACGCCTGTAATCCTAGCTCTCTGGGAGGCCGAGGTGGGCGGATCATTTGAGCTCAGGAGTTCGAGACCAGCCTGAGCAAGAGCGAGACCCCATCTCTACTATAAATAGAAAGAAATTAATT
>VSMD01062746.1:0-10263 GCA_008750895.1 Mirza zaza | reverse complement strand
AGATCACACTGGAAACACCACGACGTTAGACGGTGTAAGAGAAACCACAAGACAATATTCACCTAAAAACAATCACATGAATAGAACACCAAAATCACTAGTGGAGAATAACAAAAATGTTTCTATACTCTATATTCTAAGATTCATCTTTGGTTTTCAGTATTTTCATGTGTCTAATTATAAAGCCTCATTAAGTTTATGTGCTTAACTTCAAAAATAGAGGGCTATGATTTTAAAGTAAAACCACAGCTATATCCAAGAGCTTTTCAGAAACTTGCCTATTTCTCAGAGTGAAGAAAGGACAATCTCTGGAGAAACTCTTCTGAAATTCTATTTCATTACATACACTCTTGCCTATTTACTGCCTTTTGAGTCTAATCTCCATGACATTTAGTATGCTCCTTCAGGCCAAGACCATTTTATATAATATTTTGGTCTCCTCAAAAGCATTTAGTGCTGGTGTAAAAGTTCACAATTGTAGCACCTAATACAAAGTTCATATTTTTCTTGTAGCAACACAGG
Source organism: Mirza zaza (assembly GCA_008750895.1). Taxonomy (NCBI): domain Eukaryota; kingdom Metazoa; phylum Chordata; class Mammalia; order Primates; family Cheirogaleidae; genus Mirza; species Mirza zaza. The sequence goes on along the minus strand of VSMD01062746.1, from coordinate 9,741 downwards.
AAAAAGGACAATCTTAAAACTAAAGCATACTTCCAATTAATTATCATAAATATTTGGGTTTACCCCACACACAACTATGGAAATGTTTTCTGCTTTGCAAACAACATCAAAGTTATGACAAATTACCGTAGTGTATTAAAATGTCATATATAATTATACGTGTGTTAGGCTAAACACAGGCATAACCTCCTAGTGGACTAATTAAGAAAAATAAAAGGAATGTGAACTTGGGAAGTTTGTGAAGAAAAGAGGAACCTCTAAATAACTTTCACTAATGCTCGATGTGATCCTATGGTTGGCATGCCTGGTCCATACCCTCTGAGAGCTCCAGCTAACCCTCACAGCAGCTTAGAGAAGGCCTAGGAAAACGATCATCAGAACATTTCCCTGTAGATGAAAACAGTTCTCCTCTTTTCAGACGTGAAATGAAAATGAAATAAAGGAAACGACTATTACCACAAGACACGGTACAATCAAGTTGTCTGATCTGGCACACCAGCTGTGCCTTACTCCATATAAATTGTTCATCTTAAAAGCATTCCTGGGCTTGGGCTTCAAGCCCCGGGTTGTCAGCACCAGAATGATACAACCGAACTAGAACGCAGGCTTCTGGGAACAGAGCAATGGCCATGCCTGACGTCCAGGTGGGTTGAGTTGGTCCCTGAACAAGCTCAGCCCTCAGAGGCAGAGAACACAGGGGACAGGCCCCAGGAACCCCCTTCCCCTGTTACACAGTACAACTACTGAGAGCTGGGAAAAGTGTAACACACTGTGATTACAAGCACAATTTCAGCAGTTCACATTTAGTTAGCTGCACAAAAACAGCCATGTCTCTGGCTTTTATTCAAAAATCAGTATATCTCAGTATGATCCTTTTTCTACCTCCATGAGAAATCACGAGTGGTGCTCACTGACCACCTGCAGATTTCTGGGCCCCAGCCGGGCCCCCTGAATCAGTCTCTGGGGGTGAGGTCAGCATCTAATTTTTAACCAGCTTTGAGAAAGTGGCAGGCTGGCTTTAATGAAGCAGCTTCTTCAATCTCTAGGATTTTGATGGCAGAAAACTTCCTTTCAGCATATGAAATTTAACTCGAAACTCATGTTGCAGCTGATCAGCATTTCACTAACATGTTACCTTATTTTTAATAGGGAAATGCTTTGTGGTTTCTTCTAGTCTTCCACGTATCACATTCTGTTATTCTACCACCATTTGCCTATCTTGTAGCCGGCAGCTTTTTTTCCCTTGAAAACTTTCGTTTCATTGGTCCGGGCGGGAAGAGGAGACTTCAGGTAAAGCTTCACTCCAATCTCCACCTCCCCACGTGCTGCGGTGACTCCTGCTCACCGGCAGGCCTAACTGCGAACAGCGGAGGGCCCACCTGGAAGCCACAGGGCACACCCACCTGGAAATAAGTTTCCCTCCCACGGTCCACCCTGTTCAAAGCGCCCCTTCTCATTCTAACCTCTGTCCCTGATGCGACCACCTCAAATCTTATGCTGTCCTCCGAATCCACTCTATTCACTTTTTGATTTACCCCTCACGTGGTCACTAGAGCGAGGTTTGTTTAGAGACATGATGAAGATAGCCACCAAGGCTAACGCGACCCCCAGACTCGGGGGGCCGCAAGGGCTGACCTCCTGTGCAATGCCTGAGAGGAGAGGGGCGATGATGCGGCCCACCGCAGTCACCGACTGCCCCATGCCTATGAGGGTGCCGCTGGCCTGGGCCCCACCCACGGTGAGCTGGAGGTCCGTGATGCACGTCCTGCCGATGGCGGTGGAGAAGGACAGGAGAGTGGAGGAGAAGACGACGGCGCCCACGGTCGGGGCTGCAGAGTAGAGCAGCAGCAGGGCGCAGGTAAGCACGCTGGAGTGCAGCAGCAGCGTGTGCGCGTCATGCTTGTACAGCCGTAGGATGGGCCCCAGCGCGAAGCCCGCGGTGGCTCCCAAGGCGCTGCTGTAACTGATGAGGTAGCCTGTCACCTTGGGCCGCACCCCGAAGCGCTCCTCCAGGGCCAGGACGAAATTACTGTAGTACAGCATGACTGCCACAGCCATCAGCAAGCGCACCAGAAATATGTCCCACATTTCAGAGAACATCAGGCTCTTCATGTCCTGCAAGGCTGACACCACGACCCAGGGAGGCCGGGCGGCCTTCTCCCCCGTCCTGGCCCCACGGGTGGTGGCTGCCTCCTGTACGCCACAGTCGATTTTTCCAGACAGCACGTGGGTCTTACGCCACTGCAGGCCATTTCCTGCACTGCCCAGTTTTGCTTCACTCCATGGTAACAGCCAAACGAGACCTGTTAAAATGGCATAAGACCTCTTAACTTACTGAATTCAGACAGTGCCTCCTCAGGGAAGAGGCAATTACTTGCATTAGGTTACACATCTCTATTTTTGTACTTGATTTACTAGTCTGTAGTTTTGAATCCAGTTTTTCACCATTCCCACAGCTCCATTTTGACATCAGGATTCTGGCAAAAGACAATTCACCTTTAAACAAGAACATCAAAACTATACCTACAAAATATTCTGTTTTCTCCCCAGCTCAAGAGCCTATGATGGTTTCCTATAACCCATCATTTCATATGTAAATTGTTATAAATTTAAATTCTCCCTTTCATTAACTAATTCTCTATCAATCACCTGCTCATCTATCTGTCCATCTAACCATTCGAACATGCAATATCCATGAGTCCTTCTTAAGCTAACCACTGGGAATGTATTAACCAACCAGACAAAGCCTATGAAATCCCTGTACTCAAGGAACTAAAACGTAAAGGGGGTTCGGATAAGTAAACAGGCAACTAAATGACAATGAAAGGGCCGCTCTGGGGAGGCACAGGCTGCTATGTGCAGCAACAGCCAACCTTGGCTTGGGGGCTGGGCAGGGACAACCTGTCAAACTGCCCCTAGCAAGCACCTGCTCGGATCCTCCCCGAGTCAGTTGTGCTTCTGCAGGTCATAATTGCAAAATCTCAGGGGAAGCCATTTTCGTAGATCATGACACACAACCTTACACAGCAGATATGACTGCCACTCAGATAATACTACTTCAGCTCTCATGACAGCACGTTCTTGCCTGCTGTTTTATTTATCCCATGTCATCCAAGTAGAATAACCCCTTCCAATCAATGTCCAAAAATGTTCTTAAAACTGAATTCAAACTTGCCATTCTAGGACATCCTTCCAAACTCCCTATTGGTTTTTCATTCCTTCAGCACTTAAAGTTCAACTCAGACCAGTGGCTTTTCAGCAATGCTTCATGTTGTTTTCAGTTCCGTCACTTGTGTTTGTAGTTTTTCCAAAGCATAGCGTATGTGCTTTAGCCATGGGCAAATTTATGACAGAAAACCAAATACATGAGAACACAGATATGGGCTTTTCATCTATTCATTTACTCATTCAATATTATGGAGCATCTGCTGTTATGTCTAGCCTACAAATCAGCAAAGTGAAAAGGCAACCGGGAAACAATCAGTAAAGTGAAAAGCAACCTATGGAATGGACATGATTTGCAAATCATATTATCTGATAAAGGATCAATATCCAAAATATATAAGATACTCCTATAACTCAACAGCAAAAAAAAAAAATAAATAAACTGATTAAAAAATGGGCAAAAGATTAGAATAGATATTTCCCCAAAGAGTAGCCAACAGGTATGTAAAAAATTGCTCAACATTACTAATTATCAGGGAAATGCAAATCAAAACTACAATGAGAAATCACCTCATACTTGCTAGGAGGGCTGACACACACACACACACACATATACTACATATACTGTGTGTGCGCGCGCGCGTGTGTGTGTGTGTATATAAACATAAGGAGATTATGGAAGATATAGAGGAAAAGGAACCCCTGTACATTGCTGGAGAAATGTAAATTGGTACAGCCACTATGGAAAATAGGGAGGTTCCTCAAAATAACTTTCATTTTCGGACAATGAGTCTGCCTATTCTGAGAAAAACAAATCATAAGGTAGGTAGCATGGTCAGTATGAGTACACAAAACAATCTTCTCATGATAAATGTCAACTTACCAGCATTGAGAATGAAGACAGAAAAACAGATGAAGGCTGTAAGATAAAACCCACCATCTAGTTCAGTGAGATAGCCCCCGACCATGGGGCCCAAGATGAAGCCCACACTGGATGCTGTATTGAAGTGCCCGATTACGATTGGCCGCTCCTTCTCTGCAACCAGATCAGAAAGCAGAGCCCTCGAGATGGAGAGGGTGTGTTTAAAAATACCTGCAAGGGGACAAGAAGCATGCACTGTAACTTTTTCCAGACCTAAAGGGTCTCCCTTGAGATGCTGTGCTAATCTCTACTCCTGAAGGAGTTCTCATGTGCACTTTTCTGAACCTCTGAGACTTTGCAGGGTCCACCCCATCATAATGAAACTACTGGTCTAGCACCACCATCCTAGCCAGTCACTTCATCTTTGGCAACCAAGCCCCTGAGCCCTTGCTTGCCCGTCTCCTGTCATAATGTCCCAGCCTCTCCAGTCCTGTTATCCAACTGCAATTCCTGGTGGCTTCCACGGGGTGAGTTGCCACTCTTTATTCATTCACTCACTGAACCATATTCACTGCATGCCTGCTGTATGGCAAGCACAGATCTTGACACTGGGCATAAAGCAAGGAACAGAGGCCAAATATATATATATATATATATATATATATATATATATATATGTGTGTGTGTGTGTGTGTGTGTGTGTGTGTGTGTGTATAGACAGATATAACCACCCTCATAGAGCCTGCACTGTCACTGGGGGAACAGAGAGATTAGAAGGTGATAAAGGCTATGGAGAGAAATAAAGCTGGGAAGAGGACAGGGAGTGAGTAGAAATCTGCTGGCATAGTCATCCAACCAATACAAATGGATTTTCTGCCAGCAAAAGGCTTGTGAATTTGTTGCCCAAACTGAAAACTGGGACATGACTCTTAATAACAGATTAAAGTGAGTAACAACTTTACACTCCTCATACTTCAGCAAATGTTTCATTCCTGTGCACCTAGATACCCATGTAAACAACACACTTGTAAACATGCTGACGGATTTCACTACTTGGATCAATACATAGTAGGAACTCAATGAATGCTGCTGGTGGGTCTGCCTGAATTACTCTTGACTTGTGATGTGACACATAGTTTTCAGTGATCTCCTGCAGGCAGTCTCGCCCTGCATAACACTGTACCACTGTGTACTTCAACACATTGGTCCTATTAGTCTATTCCCAGCTTGGCCTTAAAATTAGTATGCGTGTCTGCCCAATAACCAGCCTCTTTGGAATCTCTTTCAGAATTAGGTAGATGGATTCTCTCTAGATAGTCCATTTCCTTAAATGTCAGGAAGGACTGGGCCAGAAGATGATTCCTAAAAGTCTTATAGGAATCCTGTGATTATTTTTGAAATTTTATCAATGCCAGGTTCACCTTACACACACAAGGGAAGAGAACTGTGGTAAGTGCACCTAAGAACAACCCAGCCTAGGCTCCTCTTGTCTTTCAGAGGTTAGGGTGGTGGACAAAGAGGGCAGGGGAAAACCAGGTGGCCAAGTCAGGTACTTCAACCTCAGGCACATTCACAGACAGTGGCTCATTTTCAGGACATAAGGATCCGAATCCACAAGTGACTTTGTGCAGCAGAACCCTGGTGAAGCTCCCCAGGGTTCCTTTCTGTTCACAGAACACCAAACACTGTGGAGGTTACATGGGCAAAAAAAATTTTTATATGCGGCTCTCCTTGTTCGCAAAATTTGTAATGTTCATGTAACAGGACTATCACTACTTAAACCAGGCTCATTTCATATTTAATAAAAACATTTTGGCCAGGCGTGGTGGCTCACGCCTGTAATCCTAGCACTCTGGGAGGCCGAGGCGGGAGGATTGCTCAAGGTCAGGAGTTCGAAACCAGCCTGAGCAAGAGTGAGATCCCGTCTCTACTATAAATAGAAAGAAATTAATTGGCCAACTAATATATATAGAAAAAATGAGCCAGGCATGGTGGCGCATGCCTGTAGTCCCAGCTACTAGGGAGGCTAAGGCAAGAGGATCGCTTGAGCCCAGGAGATTGAGGTTGCTGTGAGCTAGGCTGATGCCACGGCCCTCACTCTAGCCTGGGTAACAAAGTGAGACTCTGTCTCAAAAAAAATAAAAATAAAAAAACATTTTAATCCTCCCCATAAATCACCCATTTTGTAACAAACCTAGGTTCTTATTCATCCTCCTCATCTGTTTCTTTATAATTATGAACAGTACATACCACTGAATGGTAGAGTGTATTATATTGTAGAAAGACATATCGCCAACCAAACCAAGAATAATAAATTTGATAGAAGGGGCACGTGGAACATCTGTCAATTGGATTTTGTGTGTGGTGGTGGATTTGTTAGGATAATTGACCACATTTAAGCAAATACCTTCATAAAGCATTTTTTTCTCAGTTAACCAAAGAGCACAGTATGAATTTTGGAGTGTAAACTCAATAGACTTTAAGAGTATATATGTATATGCCACAGAAATGGTGTAAAACTCCAAAATGAGTTGACCAACTGTATGTTAAAATGCCTTATTTATGCTCTATTCACTTGGAGTGTTAGTTAAAAATGTCAGCTTAACTGAATACGGGCGGATGTCCAGTGCTGTATGTAGACTTATTGACCAGAGTAGCAAAGTCTGCTGGTGCTCTAATGGGCAAAATGTTTCAGTGAATGGACATAATAAAATGTTAGAAATGGCCAAGACCAGTCTGGAGACAGAAAGCTAAGCCATGAGCTGGTACATCATAATCCTAGCTTACCCCCAATCAGTGGTCAGAGATACAGAAGGCTACAGGAGGGCTACAGAGGTAAATTTCAATTTGAAGTTGGGAAGCCCGATTACAAAACTATAAGCTCACCGAGGGAGGGAATGGAAACCACAGTGCTGGCCAAAGACATTTGACAAATTCCTACTGACAGAATGTAGGGCCACAGCAACAGGAAGGAGGCAGGCCCTGACATAGTAGCATAGTCGTTCACACTGACAGCCCTGAGAGCCCCTGGGCTCCAGCAAGTACGAGGTTCTTAGCTTTGTCACGTAGACGGAGCGCCCAGCCATGCTAACCACTCGATCAACAGCAGCTGCTGTGTTACAGTTATCGTTGTAATTGCTGTTGTCATTATACTCTCTTTATGTAAGCACTAATCAAAGAGGCAATGTCAGGCAAGAACAGGCTTCATACACAGAGACAGAGATTGAGTTTGAATACACACACACACACACACAAGGGCCAGAACTCACCTGCAGGAACTCTAGCCAGGACAAACAGGAACACGTTGGTGGCTGCTCCAAGGAGGAGATAGCCCAGGGCACTGAGCAGAATGCACACCAGCAAGGAAGCCCGTCTTCCCGCCATGTCGCTCCAGCAGCCCTGAGGAAAGCAAGACATAGAAAGCCCTTTAACTTGCTCTAGGGTCACCCAGAACCACTACCATGCAAATACCCAAAACACAGTGACCCAGTGGAAAATGTCAGAGGATCTGGTTTAAGTTCCTCAGATGCTCAGTTCCGTTATGCCACTTGCCAGAATCCATTATTTGCTCTGGTCCTCCACAGAGCGACTCGAAAAATACCACGTAGTTTTCTTTGTCCAAAAAAAAGCCTGATGATCTAGTACCTAAGAATGGCTGGAGAGACCAGGAAGCATAATTTACAAAGCCTTGGTTTTTTGTCTTTCATTCTCATTACTTTATACAACTAAACTCCCCAGAAACCATGTTTGCTGTTTAGAAATTTTGAAAATACTGAAAAACCAAAATGAAGAATACAAAAATACCTCACAATCCCAAACCTATTTATATATTTTTAACAAAGTGATCATGCAGTACAGTATTTTGTAACTTGCTTTCTTAATTAACATGACTAGAATATCATTGCATGTCATTAAAAATCTGCCTCTGTGATTATAATCATATTCCATATTCTACTATGTACCAACATTTACTCAACAAATCTACCTTTTGTTCAATTTCTGGTTCATTTCAATTTGTAAAAACCACAAATAATGCTACAGTAAGCATCCTCACAGCAGACTCCATCCTTGAAAATTTCCTTAGAACAAATTCCTGGAATTGGATTTGTTAGGTTAAAACGCAGGCATATGTTTAGGCATCTGACATACACTGACAAATTACTCTCCAGAAAGATCTATAACCCCACATACAATGTAGTTAGGAGAGTCTCCATTTCCCCATATTTCAACCAATACTAGGTACTGTCAATTTTTTAAAAATATGCAAATTTGGTAAGTGGCATATTTTTATTATGTTTACTTTTTTCCCCGATGAGAGAATTTTTTTTTAACATGTGTACTGGCTATTTGCATTTCCTCTTGAGAGAAGCAAGCAGCGCGTGTCTGCCAGTTATAACTCCCACATTCGGGAAGCCTCAGGGCACTGCCAGGTGTGGGCTGCCCTCTGAACCATCCTGAAGGCAAGTGAGGATGTCCGGTAAGACCACAGAGGTGGCCCAGGATGAAGCCTGCCTAGCAGGGAATGATAAGCTTCACAGTGACGGTGAATGGCTGAACACCCTTTATAGCTCATCACTGCAAAACCTCCATATCCTGTAGTAACAGGCCTAGTTAAAAACAAGCCTCACTTGCACATTGAAAGCTCTGGTCTATAAAGATACAACTGGAAGTCACTGGGTGATGCTTCTAAAAAAGTTCTTTAGAAGTGAGGGAGGGTGGTGGCTAACTCAGTCTTGGGCTCTTCATCCTCCCATCCTCCTGTCCTCCTGCTTGGCACATCCCCACTGTGCTGAGCTTGAGCTTCCATCTAGCTGAGGATGGCACAGCAGGACAACAGCAGGAGCCCGGGCCTCTGGAGGCAGCTCAGACACCTGAGCAGCCTCTGGCGGCGTGCTTCACTTTTCCTCTTCAGAGAGCTCAGAAAAGGCTCTGTCACTCACAAGTGGCCATCAGCCTGACCGACATACCCAAGGCAACCAGAGCCCCTCCATGCTGACTCATTTACATATGGCGGCTCTGGGTGAGGTGATGTTTGAAAAAATGTCATTGCCTTAAAATAAAAATTGCTGAACACCATGACAGAAATGGAGCATTGTTTGAGAACAGTGACGACAGGGTCCCCAGTGCTGTGTGACCCCAGGAGAGCCCCCGTTCCAGAGCAAAGCTCAGTCTAGTCTGTCAGTCCCGGTAGGAGGAGACTGACACTGCTCCCTGCTTCCCATCCTCAGTGAGGATCCACAACCCTTTCCTACCCTCTCCAGGTAACCATGCAAGCAACCTCAGCCTGCTGCCCTTCCTTGCCAGTAGCCAACTATTCCTGCTCATGCCCTTTCCCCGTTTGTACTGATACGTTTATCTTTTTCTTAAGGACAACGAAGATCTCTTTACATAAGGACATAAACTATCATAGAATTCCTCCAGGAAACATTTTGAGGGGTAAACCCTCAAAAATACTGTCATCCTTTTCCAAATGTCATTAAGTCTATTCCCCAACTTTCATTTGAATGGATTTCAGAAAATTCCCCACTCTTTTTTGACCTGGGAAAAGAGTCACTGGCCTCCTTGTGGTCATAGGGCAGTGGTATAATCCTGTAATTACACTCTGGGCCCTAGGCCAGGTTACCTGGGTTCAACTCTGAACTCTTTTCATTCCTCAGTCCTTAACCTTGGACATACTAGTTAACCTCTCTATGCCTCAGTCTCTCCACCTGTAA